>JAIGNY010001387.1:832500-910000 GCA_020152595.1 Chiridota heheva
TATCATTATTATTATTATTATTATTATTATTATTATTATTATTATTATTATTATTATTATTATTATTATTATTATTATTATTATTATTATTATTATTATTATTATTATTATTATTATTATTATTATTATTATTATTATCATTATTATTATTATTATTATTATTATTATTATTATTATTATTATTATTATTATTATTATTATTATTATTATTATTATTATTATTATTATTATTATTATTATTATTATTATTATTATTATTATTATTATTATTATTATTATTATTATTATTAATATTATCATTTTTATTTTAATTGAAACCATTTCCCTACTGTTTAAACTTACTATTCAATTATTTCTTACAATTTATTCCATTTTTAGTCTTTTCTATGCGTATGCTTGCAAAACGTTGAAAAAATGCACGTCCACATGGACTCGATGTATAGGCGGCGGAACCGGGGGCACAGGGGGCACGTGCCACCCACTTCTCTCAAAAGCCCCAAAAATGTCCTTTTCATAGAGGAAAGGTGCTCTTTTTCTGAGGAAAAATGCCCTTTTTCAGTTGGAAAATGCCCTTTCATAGAGGAAAAGTGCCTTTTTTAAGAAGGAACATGCCCTTTTAAGATTAAAACTTTGTTTCTTCATATATATCTGATTTTTGATTAAAGAAAGTAACACAAATATTGCCCTGAAAAGACTAAAAATGTGAAATTCCATGCGCTTTTCAAAACTGGGGCCCAACAGCCCTATACATATTCGACAATATTGGACTTTTTCATACTTAAAAAGCCTTTGCCTCTTCCTACTTTTGTTTTCCCAGCTTAAAATGTGTACAAACTCTTTAAAATAGGGCCTTTTTAGAGTATACCAGCCACTCCCAATCTCATAACTGGGGCATCTTTCAGTCCGGTAGCATGCCCACTAATGGGAACATAAATGTTCCTGTTAATGGGAACATTTTGCTACATGGAAGCCGCCATTTTGTGATATTTTCCATGATCCTTTGCTATTCTAACGTTAAAGCCTTATGCAATGTTACATATTTTAAATTTGAAATACGTCTGGGAAAAATATCTTTGCTAGGGGAAACTTAAAACCTATGAAAATACCAGCCCTTCATTACTGTCATGGCTACAACTTTTCCACTCCCACTGCATTTGAAATGTTCATCACGCCGTTTTCGAAATATGAGATACAATAGACAATAGAGATAGGCTTTTAGGCGCGAAACGACCATTTGGAAAATTCAAATGTTTTTCAACACAATGATTTTTAATACTCAACTTCAAGTACATAAATTAGAAACTATGAAATGTTATCGCACCATTTGAACAATACAATATGGCTGCATGACTTCAATATTCTCGTGTGTTATAAATGTTCCTATTAATAGGCATGCTTCCGGACTGTCTTTAAAATGGGCCATGCAGGGCAAAAACTATCATTTGGACCTGTGCCATTGTAACAACATAAACTGACGTGCCCTCTGCCCATCTTCTTTATAAAGTTTAAAAAGGCTCCTTTACAGAGTGACAGAGATGTGGAGGGAAGGAAGGGGGGGGGGAGGTTGACCATATATATTGCTGTGCTTCATGCTTTGAAAATACGATAGTTGGAAAGTTCCCCTAAGATCCTGTGCTGCCCCCTCCCCACTTTCAATTTTCTTCCGCCGCCTCTAACTCGGTGCCAGGCTGTTTGGAAATCACCACGTGTCATTTGCAGCTTGAATTTCATCACAAAAAGATCCAAGAATGGATACCATGAACTTTGATTATTTCTGATCTCAAAGTTCAAGAACTGAAACATAAAAGTCTGTGATCGTAGATTGATCATCAGAAGTGTCTTAGTAGCGACCATGTTTGGTATATCGCCATTTTTGAAGCCAAGGTTGAAAAAGCGGCCCTATTTGAGACTAGCTTGACGGCAAAAAATCTTATTTGACTTAATTTTGGCATTTTCTTTTTAACAGGAAAAGTCCTCAGTAGCATTGTGAAAGGTTGCTCACAGGGAGGGGGAGGGGCATGCCATTGGAAAGCGCCCCCTGGCTGCGGAAGGGCGGGCAGGAAAACTAGGGAAATGGGCTTATTGCTAAATTAATCAACGCTAAACTCCTGAAGCTGCTCCTAATAAAACAAATCTGAAATTTTGGGTAAATATTCTTTCACTTTCGGAAAACAATTCTTCATTTCCTTCACTTTTCGGGAAATTTCCGATAAATTTTCTACAATTTTCGGAAATTTTATTTCATTCTTACGAATTTTTCTTTCATTTTCGGGAATTTTTTTCTTTGCCAGAAATCTGGCTCTTTTACGCGAATTTTTTGGTCAATTTTCGGAAAATTCCCTACATTTCGGAAAATGGGCTTATTGCTAAATTAAGTTTCTATCAACGTTCGAGCCGCTCCTTGCTGGAAATCTCCAATTTTCGGAATGTATCCTTCAATTTTTCGAGAAATTTTCTTCAATGTCGGAACAATTTCTTCACTTTTCGAAAATACTCGGGCAATTTTTTTCCATTTTCGGAACACTTTCTTTTTTCTTTTTTTTTCAGGAAATTTCCTTTAATCATCTTGAAGTTTGGCTCATTTCTTTAATTTCCAGACAATTGTTTTTTCGATTTTCGGAACATTTTCTTCCAATCCCCCACCCGCTGCTTCCCCCTATTGCCACTGTCGCCTAGCTCCGACGACTTGGGTATTTCTAATGATATTTTAGAGCAAGTTCTGCGTTCTGTATTTTAACAGTTTTAAGGAAACCTTTGTGAATGAATTAACTACAATTTTTTATATTGGTAGTTTCATCTGTGGAGTTTATGCACAATTCCCAAAAGTAGTCTCTTAGTCCCTATCCTTAGTGTTATTATGAAAAGAATACCAATAGTAAAATAGCCGCAATTAGCAGATTTCCGTATGTTTACAGTCAGAAGGATAGGAATTGGCAGAGGGGCACTGGGGGAACCCATGCCCACCACCCACTTTTCCAAAAAATGGCAGACAGTTTCCCTTTTGCAAGTAAAAAAAAAATCCCCCTCTTGAAAATTAAAGAGTGCCCTCTTTAAAATAGAAAGTGCCCCTTTGGAATTTGGAAATTGCCGTTTTGAAAATGATAAAAGTGCCTTTTCAAATAAAAAAGGCCTTGATTACTGACGTAAGAGAAGAAATATGTTTACATAAAGACAACCGACGCCGCTCCTTCCCCCTTCCTCCCCAAAAGTCAGAAAATTAAAGAAAAATGTAATTCCAGAATGTTTTCATTGCTTTTCATAAACGTTATAGGGATATTGGACTGAATCTAAATGAAATTCTTGAATGCGCCCCTGATTACCCCTGCAAATTCGTTCCCCTACTTTTTGAAAGATTCCTACACCCCTCTTTAATGTGATTGTATTGCGCCCATAATCAATCATAATTTGTCAGGAACAAAATTTTACACGAAAAATGGCGCTTTTAATAATGTTGTCTATTTCTTGTTTTTTCTTCCTCTTTTCTTTCCTTTCTTCTTCTTGGCGCCTTTACAATTTGGCGTCCTCATGATAAAACAAAACAAAAAATGTTCGCTGGGGAGAAGTTCCCCATGTTCCCCTATCACAGCGACATTGAAAGTCCACGATCCCTTTCAAAATTTGGAATTATTTGTCTTGATTATTGCTACGGCTTTTTTGGCTTAGCTTGCCCCTTTATCAAATGGATTTGGCATTAAACGCTTGGGTTGATCTACCAAACATGGTACCGACCAGAATCTGACTAGACATTGAATCTGACAAGACATCGAATCTGACTAGACATTGAATCTGACAAGACATTGAATCTGACTAGACATTGAATCTGACTAGACATTGAATCTGACTAGACATTGAATCTGAGTAGACATTGAATCTGACTAGACATTGAATCTGACTAGACATTGAATCTGAGTAGACATTGAATCTGACTAGACATTGAATCTAACTGGACATTGAATCTGACTAGACATTGAATCTGACTAGACATTGAATCTTACTGGACATTGAATCTGACTATAGAAATTGAATCTGACTAGTCATCGAATCTGACTAGACATTGAATCTGACTAGACATCGAATCTGACTAGACATCGAATCTGACTAGACATTGAATCTGACTAGACATTTCAATACATAGCATATGGGATACTGTCCTGGTGTAGGCCACACTTCAAACAACAATTAACCATGGATCATTATTGTAAGGCTGCATTAAAAACCTCTAATTTTGTTGCATTTTGACTCTTAAAAAACATGAAACAGTCTTGAAAATGGCAAGATAAATTCGGTACCAATCCACTTGCTGCAAAACAAATACAAAATAAAAAACTTTCTTCCTTATTGGTGCAAAATCGGGGGAAATTTTAAGCTATTTTAAGAGCTATGTTTAAAGCAGCTGTTTCACTGCATTCTCTATCAAATTTATTGAAATAGCTAATTAATAACTGACTAAATAACACTTAATATATTTTGGGATGGATATTTTCATCCAAAATTTCAGATTTGTTTATAGTCTAATATAAATAGTTTGATTTAATTTTAATTTGGTAGTTAAAAACGACTGGAATATCATTTTCAAGGCCTCAAAAAGTGTCTCGATTTTCCCCCAATTTTGCACCCAAGGAGGTAACTCTTTTAATGTTTCTTTTTTCTCCAGGAAATGGTTTGTTAACAAATTTATCTTCCCATTTTTAAAGGATAAGTTCAGTGGTCAAGCATGTCCATCTTCTATAAAAAAAGGACTTCAAACATTCAAAAGAAACAAAATGGTGAAGAAATAATTCAAATATCTTATTCCGTTAAGGAGATTTTCACGTTTAAAGCTCTTGTCTTATCTGTGTAGAAATGATTGGTGTAGTAAGTCTACAATGGAAAGTTGGTGTCCTCATCCTCACATTCTTAGCAATTGTTAATGTATTCTAAAGAAAGTTTATCTAATTTGTTTACTATTTAAACTATTTTCCCTCAAATTTCTTCAGGTGGTACATTATAAATACCCTTACTAGATTCTGTTTTACTACTTTTGTGACATATCCCATGGTTTTTAGGCCACAAAATCGCAGGACAAAATAGGATAGAATACATAACAACTTTGAGGAATCTGAGACTATGACATCACAACTAGTCTGATTTCAATCGTTTCTACACAAATGATACCAAACTTTAAACTTCGATATCTCATTAACGGAATAAGATTTTTGAATGCTTTTTTCACCATTTTGTTTCTTTTGAAGTCCTTGTTCATACAAGATAAATTTGCCTTTAAAAGTTTCGTGACCAGGATGCGAGAGTTTTTAAATAAGAAATCAAAATACGAAATTTGAGGTTTTTCCTATGCGCCTAACACTATGGTTGTTATTTGAAGTGTGTGGGATATAAGCAAATAGCACAATGCATCAGCGGAGTGCAGCATGGTTTCCAAAAATAAAATAAAAAGTGGGAGGAGCTTGTACTTAAACTAACAGATGTCTGCAGCTAACTGTTTTGATAATAGGTGGACTTTCATCTTTTGCCAGTGGCATTTTACATTCTAGACTTCAAGTTACTCTTTATGTTCGCTTTATATTGTTTGACTTATTAGCAACTTACTGCCCACTTCAAATAGTCGACCACCTTGCAGAATCAACAGCTGGATTGTTTATGTGTGTATCAACCGAATTAGGATGTTATACAGTTTTTCTATGTGGAACATCAAAACTATATTTCTCCATTAGTCTATACCCCAAAAATAAAAATACATATATATCATTTTACTCATTTACCACAGATAATGCATGAGCTATTATTCTATTTCGGTAAAAACCCGTGGAGAAGTTAGGAGTTCAATTTTATATATTTTCTTTCGTTTTCACTATTCAGGTTAACAAGGAATAGTGACCTTGAAGTAGTACGGCGCTGAGCTGAAATTTTAGGTTATGATAATGGTTGGGTATTATACTCGATGACTGTGATGCTTATTAAACACATGCAACAATTTAAAGACTGTATTTGAGGATTATATATTTGGAGACGACCCACTGAAATAAGAATGGACAATCATGGGTAAGTACATAATATTCTGTAATAAGCAATTATTGAAAGCTCATTGAAAATCAAATAGGTATGTAGGTATTAGAAGTTAATTTCAGTTCAAATTTCAGTTCTAGTTGCACTGATAATTATGTTTTTAAAAAGTTGAAAGTAAAATAATCTTTATACTCTCATGGTCATGTAGATTTCTTCAACAGTTATAAATTTCTGCGATTTTATGCGTGTGTATAGTATATACTGCGCAGTGTAAAGTTAACCTGAACTGGCAGCCAGTGGCGGCGATTTCATTTAAACATTAAAGGAGGGGAAAGGGGGGGGGGCGGGAGGATGAACCCAAACAGTGGTGTAGCCAGCCATATAGGTTTCATTTTTAGGGGGACATAATAATACTCGTCTCTCAACAAAATTATTTGAGACCCCCTCCCCACCACCACCACCACCACCACTCCGTCCAGCGGCGTAGGAAAGTGTATTTGACATTGGGGAGCCAGATTTTATAATTTTTTCTCAAAAACCTCATTACAAAAATTGTGCGAGTCTCTTATCACGGCCCCAATACTATTTGTGATGGGGAGGGAGGGGGGTAAATTTATTGGAAATATTGGTAAAATTTGGCAACATTTCCAGAAAATGAAGACAATTTCCCGAAAACTTCGTGAAATGAATGAAAATTTACGCAAATTGAAGAACATTTCCAGAAAATTTAAGTTCTCGAAAATTAAAGAATTTTACAAAAATTTAACCAAATTTCACCAACATGAAGGAAATTTTATGAAATTTTAAGAACATTTGAAGAAAATTGAAAACAATTTCTCAAAAATATAAGAATAATTCCCGAAAATGAAGGAAATTGAACGAAAATTGAAGCAAATATTAAGATAATGAAAGAAATTTTACGATAATTGAAGATTTCCCGAAAATTGAAGATTTCCAGAAGAAAAGAAGCCATGCCGAATCTGAATCTTCAAAATCAATTCGTTAGACCTTAGTTATTTAGAAAGGGGGGGGGGGTGGGGGTGGGGCGAATTGATACTTGCTCCCCCCGGAAAAATTATTGGGGGCCACGGCCGCCGCTTCATATACCCCTGCCCCCGCTTCCTAGCTTCCTACGCCCCTGCTCCTTCCCCCGGTGTATCGCCGCCTATTTGGGCAGCCCATTGCAAGATCGTTTTCAAACTCCCATCAGCAAGTGTCTTAAAGAACAGCAAATAAAGTGATTTATGCGTTTATTAAATCTTTTTTTGCTGTTTTACAATATAAAGTACGAAAATTGGGTTTTTGTTACAAAATGTAAAATGTACTACTGCCAGTGGAGTGTCTGTAAAGGAGGGGGATCGGGAGGCTATCGGGGGCTTAGCCCTCCTTAAAAATGCCGTAGCCCCCCAAAAAAATTAAAAGCCATACATATAATACACCATCAAACAGTCAAATGAACCATATAAAACAGATGTTGGCATTTTTTTAATGTTTTGACTAAATTATTGTTAATTTTGGAACAAACCTTTTCCAGTTTGAACCAAAAATTCTTAATTTTGGACCAAACATTTTTAATTGTGACCCCAAAATCTTTAAGCTATGATCTTCAATGCTTTACCAACAATCTTCTATTTTGGACCAAAACTTTCGAGTTTTGTCCAAAATCTACAACATAGAACCAAAAACCTTCGGATACGAAAGTGAAAGTCTTAATAATATCAATCTCATTCCCCTCTCCCTCAATAATTTTAAAAGCAATACAAATTTCAAGAACGCCTTTATCTTTGCGCCCGGTGGGCAATTGCCAACATTTTTTCGGCAAGGTGTATAGGATTCCACTCAGGGGGAAAAATTCGACAATTTTCCTGGTTATACAAGCGAATAAACTGCACTGGTTAATTAAGTTTCCATACAATTTTATTCGTAATCAATTCAAAAATCGGAAATTTTCAGGAAATCTTCGTGAATTTTCGGAAAATTAAATTAAATTTTTGGGAAATTTCCTTGAATTTTCGGGACATCTCTTAACTGCTTAAAATTTTCATCAATTCTTAGGAAATTTCCATCAATTTATTTAAAATCTTTCATCAATTCTCGGGAAATTACATTTACTTTTCAGAAAATTGCCTTTAATTTTAAGAAAATGTTCTTAATTTCCAGGAAATTTCTTCACGCGAACACTTGTCTCAAATTATATGACTTTAGCAACGTCATAGAGAGTGCCCTGTCTTAAATTTGTCCTCTTGCCTTTTTCACGTGCGTCCTACGGAAAGTGATTGATTGCCAGACATACAGGGAGGTTTTGAAACCTAATTCTAAGAGGCCTATGTATATCACTGTCCGTTCACAGAACTTGGTTTCTTTAACTCGCCTCATAAATCTCTTTCCCTATTTCTATACACTTGAAACTGTCAAATCCAAATACATTTTGTTTTATTAGATCACACGTTTGTCAGATTTTAGCTACTCTTATTACTAATCTGTCCCATCCCACATATCTCGTATTGATATTTTAATAAATTATCTCTAAAGTAGCTCAGAACGTTCATAAAAAAAAAATCTCATTAATATTTCATTTCGAATAAATATTGTCAGGTTTTCCCAAGAAGAGAGTACTAACTTTGCATCTGATAATGATGAGTTTGGAAGTGCCACTGTATTCGTTGTCTCCAGGCAAGTATTATTATTTTTCGAGTTTATAACCATGATAACAGAAAGTAAGAACAGACTGAATGGGCGGCGAGTACTCGACTTGAAGGATATATTAAGACCTAGATATTTTGTTTGTGAGTTAATATTTCCTTTAACTGTTTGATTGTGTAGAAATTTTGAATTTTGATTTGATTAGTCTTTAGATTTGATCAAATGTGTTTTCGGATGATAATAAGTTTTAAGATATTTGTTATGTGCAAAATTTGGGATAGTAAGAAGAAGACGAAGACGATCTTTCTGTAATGTAATATTATACTTCCTTGGTTATAATTTGTGTTCTTAAAATTCAGCCATTGGTGAAAAAATCATGTCTTTCCCAGCTCAATATTCAGATATTGACGGTGCGGAGGGGTAGGGAAGTGGATATTTATCATGGAGAAGAATAAACACTATGTGGCGTAGCCAGCATTAAAAAAAGTGAGGGGGTCTGAGAAGATCCTAGACCCCCTCCCAAGACTAAGTGTTTAAATTGAACCCACTTCTGAGGGCAATTTTGTTTTCTTAAAGCAACAAAAGATATACAAACACTACGCCACTGCGTGATGACATATGGACAAGAAAATAGAACGAACTAATACATTTTCCTGATAAATAAAACCAGAAGAATTAAGACGGTTTAGTAGATATACTTTCATAAATCTTGATGTATTCAAGACGATTAAGATTCATGTGTTCTCAAGCCATTTCTGCCATACATGGCTTTTTCAAACAGCGTATATAAGCCTATCATAATTTATGTTATGTTTTATGTTTATAGCAATGAAACCACAGAAAAGGCAACGGATGGGGAGGAGACTCACCAATTGTCGCCTTTAATAGAAATATCTGCATTACAGGGGTAAGTTCCGAATCCAGACCGTTTGCTGTCATACACGCGGAAGGGGAATACAAATGCTTACTCTGTATCGTATATAGGGAATAAATCTGAGGAATCTCCAGGCCGAAATTTTAAAGAATTTTTTTGTTTTCAGCATAATTCACTTATCATGCTTGTCATGTGGACAATTTGTTCCATTTGACACTAGTTTTAAGCGTATATAGGCATAATATTACAAGAGTATATAAGCAAGACAAGGTTTGAACGAGCGAAGACCGAAGTCCCCTCCCATCCACTGTTATTACCCACCTAAATAAGAAAGTTATCCCCGGAAGCTATCTCGAAAGCAAAATGACTTGCTCTCATCAAATTGAAGTATTCTTTAGGATAAGAAATTTTCATAAAACTTTTTAGTCGATAAATTGATTAATTTTATTTCATCGATTTTCCGTACTGAACAGCAAAGAACAAGGCATTGACACAGAATATGTCAACGGTGAAAGTAAAGAAACAAGCGCTCCGTCGCAACCTTCGAATACTACCGAAATAGTGGCTGTCATTCATCCGTGAGTAACACGCGTGACTTTTAGATATGAGCCTGAAATAAAATTGTTTTCATTTTGAGATATTTTAGCTGATTTACTCTGGATTATGGCACGAAATTGCTAACGTACCGTACTGACAAATTTTAGACCTACTGACGATATTGATTTTTGCTTCGGACGCTTTTTGGTCCTTGCAAGCTGCTTTTGCCATAACGTATCCATCGCTTTCAGTTCTAACCC
Organism: Chiridota heheva; assembly: GCA_020152595.1. NCBI lineage: Eukaryota > Metazoa > Echinodermata > Holothuroidea > Apodida > Chiridotidae > Chiridota > Chiridota heheva. The sequence goes on from JAIGNY010001387.1 coordinate 842,818, forward strand.
CCTCCCATGCTTTACACGGTTATGTTCATGTACTGTATGGCGGCGCCACGGGGGGACTGGGAGGACAAGACCCCGCACTTATCGGCAAGATCGATTTTTCAATTCGTCCAAATTCGAGGAGAAACTGTCTAAAAGGGAGGGGGAGGGTGTACTGTTTCTGGATATTGGGATAGGGACACAATTCAGTTTACTTTCGTTGGATCCCACAACACCTTTTGGGCCAATTGTCCCCCAGTTAGTGGCGCCTGGCGCCGCCACTGCAGGTACATTTGTTAACTTTTGAAAGTGAAAGGAGATTGGGATATAGGTCACCCCATTATTTTAAGGAAGGACGGAATAATCAAAACTGCTTTCAGATTTCAGAGAGATTAAAGACCCTAAATACGACTTCGGACCCGTAATGTCGCGATTCAAGGTGTTATGTTTGAAAAGAAGACATAATAATGATACATCAGTAATATTATATATCTCAATTGAATATCTCCAGCTACAACTATTGGAAAATAGAGGATATGCATCCAGAAGATTTCTTTTTCGTTTACCCCGTCATTTTCCTTTATGTGACATAGCCGTCCCTCTCTTTCCCCACCCCTCCCTTCCCCCAGCACTCCGTAACAACAATATTGTGGCTTCATTAATGTAACCTACGTACAATGTGAATATTATAGGGAACCAAAGGCGGACGATCACCATCAATCCACACACGCACAAACAGATTTTCCCACGGACTCAGATGAGGGGGACGACAAAGAGGAAGCAGACGAAATACCTCCAAAGTAAGTATCAATAAGGTAGCTCCTTGCTTCACCTATGATAATTGTCAATATTGCGTATGGTAATCTGTCTTCACTCGTGCATGCGTTCATTCCATAGGCGGGATTTAAGGGAGAGGGAAAGGGGTACTCCCCCCACTTTTTTCTATCTTTTGTATGGTAATTTCTTGCATATTCGCATAATTTTGTGGCTTTCGTTCCCCCTTCCCCCACTTTCGGTAGACAAATCCCGCTCATGATTCATTTCATTCAGTGATGTAGAGAGGGGGAGGGGCGGACTGGCCAGTTGGTTCATCAGTCACTGACCGATGAGTCTCCGCCCTAGTGCCACCCCCGGTAAAATGCCTCACAAAGCGTGAAGCCGCCGGAGCAGCAGCGGCGGGGGGGAGGGGAAGGGGGATCAGACTCTCCTCCGTTCAATCCGTCTTGGCTCCCTCGACCAATGAAATTTTAATCTCATTCCTGCCCCTAAATTGAATATATATATATATATATATATATATATATATATATATATATATATATATATATATATATATATATATATATATATATATATATATATATATATATATATATATATATATATATATATATATATATATATATATATATATATATATATATATATATATATATATATATATATATATATATATATATATATATATATATATATATTTATATATATATATATATATATATATATATATTTATGTATTCGAAGTATTTCATAATTTGCGGATAGGATTCTTAAGATATAAATCAATCAATTTCCAAAAGATACTTTGCTTAATGAAAATGCATCGATTAACCTGCAATGTCCATGGCTCCTCGTTACATAATTATTTTTAGTTCATATCGTTTTTGGTAGTTTATGATAGTGAATCAGTGCGTTGACGAGTTGTACCCACCCACATGATTATTTAATGTGTGTTTTTGTGTGTTTGTTTTTTCGGGGGAGGGGGGGGGGATAGGTGTGGGGGAAGCATTACTATACATATCAATAAATAAGAGATCAAGAGCATCGTTGCTACAGATGTACACCACTGATTCCATTTACTCAAATTCGGCAAAAATCGGTTTTAAATATTGTTGTTGGTGGCAACTGTGGAGCGGAATGAGTTTTGTGTATATTGCACATTGTTTTGCACATTTTAAAAACATTTTAGTTTCATTTCTAATGTGCAAAGTGCTGGAAATGCCTACAACCCCAAGTAGTTGCCCCACAAGCAGTGTACTAGTATTTTCCCACAAATGTATTTACAACCAAACAAATATTTTTCTGTGCACTGGGCAGCTGGGACCTGTGATTTAAGGTCCTCATCGGGCCAAGTGATAATTTATGTCTGAAAAAAATACTTTACTTGCCTGGAAAAGTGAACACAAACATCCAAACCAATTAATAACATTAACAAAACAAAGCTCAATATCTGTATGTTTTTCTTTTGTTTTGTTTTGACCTTTAGTGGAATCATTCACCATCATCAGTCAGATAGTGAGGAATCAAACCAGACGACAGAAGCCAAACCTACCCCAAACGGGGTAACACAAGGATTATCAAACGGCGACACAATATCGTAAGAAAACGATCGTTTTTATTGGAAGAATAAGAATATTAATGATGTACTTCGATCTCATCGAAACCTGCGTCCGTTCTATCATTTATTTACATGTAGTAAATGTTAACAATACATGTTCAACGACCACGCGAGTACCATATTTTCGCCAGCATGTGTGACTGTCGACGTCATCATTCTTTTGGTCATCCTAATCTTGTGGTGAACTCTTCGGTTGTTTCCATGATCATGATGAATTGTCATCATCAGTTTGGTCGTCATTTCGATGCTTCGTTATCATTGTGATGAAAGTCATGGTGGTCGTTATCATCATTTTCATTTCGTCATGATCGTTGTTGTCATCATTTTGATTTTCGTCATGGTGGTCGTCGTTATCAGTTTGATTTTCGCCATGGTGCTTGACATCATTATTTTGATTTTCGCCATGATGGTTGTTGCATTAATTTGTATTTCGCCATAGTGGTCATCGTTATCATTTTGATTTTCGTCATGGTGGTCATCGTCATCATTTTGATTTCTTAATGGTGGTCGTCGTTATCATTTTGAGCTCATCACTGCGGTCGTCGTCATCATTCTGATTTCGTCATTGTCTTCGGCATCATTATATTTAATTTAAGTTATTTGTTGTTTTGTCATCATGGCGAAAATGAAAATGATGACGACGACCACCATGACAAAATAAATTTGATGACGACGACCACCATAACGAAAATCAAAATGGTGAAGATGACCACCATTACAAAGTCAAAATGATGTCGACCACCATGACGAAAATCAAAATAATGATGACGACCACCAGTCCTATTCTCTCAATAAATATATATTGTTTCTGTCATGGTGATCGTCGTCATCATTTTTATTTTGTCATGGTGGTCGACATCAATTTGTTTTTCGTCATTGTCATCAATTTGATGTACCGCCATGGTGATCATCGTCATCGATTTGATTTTCGCCATTGTGGTCTTCGTCATCATATTGATTTTGTCATGGTGGTCGTCGTCATCATTTTGATTTTCATCATGGTGGTCGTCATCATTTAAATTTTCATCATGGTAGCCGTCATCATCTTTATTTCGTCGTCGTAATCATTTTGAATTTCGTCATGGTGGTAGTCATCACTTTGATTTTGTCATGGTGGTCAGCCCGGTTCGTACCCACCGATCGGGAGAACAGCTTTGATCGGAAAATTCTTTACAGAAATATCCCACAATGCATCTATCCACATCCAAAGTTTGTATAGGAATAAGTTAAGAATCAGACACATTTCGAGCGCGGGGAAGTCAACCACTGCAAAGGGTTTAAATTTTTCTTCATCATTTGAATTAATGATATTAATTTTCTTTCCACGTGCACTTTTAAAATTAGCGTGCGCTTTTTTAGAAATTTGAAGAAAAGAGGTGACTTCTTATTATGTGTTACCGTTAAGCAGCCGCGTTTTAACACAATTTTCTAAAAAAAGAAAACATTTTAAAGGTTTGTTCGGGAATTATTTTTGTCAACGTTACCATGTTAATCAAAAAAATTTCCCGAACAAAACTTTTAAATGTTTTTCTTTAGAAAATCTTGTTAAAACGCAACTGCCTAAAGGTAACACATAGTACGAAGTCACCACTTTTATTCAAATTTCTCGAAAAACGCACATCAATTTTAAAAGCGCACGGTGAAAAGATCATTTATAAGCCATTATTTCATATGATTAACCGTAACACAACCGGACAACCGTGATATACTGCATGCCTCGTTTATACCTTGACATCATTTCTAGTGACAATATTTTACTGTTTCTCATACACAATTCAAACACGTTTTTTGAACCCTCATGCATGACTTAATTATCTAGCTTTCTGAAAACAAGAAATCCACATACATAAACCAAACGTTAGAGTAAGTGCAAGCTTGATCGTATTCTAACATGTTTTCCTTATAGGATATATGAAGTACAAAGTATAATAAATGACTGATCTAACCTTTGTTCTGTTTATCAGGGAGTCTTAAAAGCCAAAAGACTACTCCCTGTTAAATCATTTACCGTTTTATTTTAAAACCAAGACGTTGACTTACGTTATCAGTTACGCATCATGTATAAACAAATAAACAAACAACGAAGAAAACAAATATTGATAAGCTATGTTAGTTACATCAGGGAGCTGTCACTTTAGAAAATGACAACCTACATTATCTGCGTCATTCATCCCTGACTCACAGATTTTGTCTTGTCACGTGAACTGCACGCCGGGCTAATGCTTTCAAGAATTTGATCCAGGAAATGAAGAAGGGGAAAAAGCGCCCGGGCGCTATCTTTTCCCAAACATTATAGTAACTGAACTCATTTGAGTTAAGGTTAGGGTTAGGTTAGGATTAGGATTCAGAATTTAAGTTAATTAGACAAGAGGAAATTTGTGCCATTGTTATCCTATTTGGGGAAAAAATCGCCGCCCATATGGAATGCCGTTTTACCATTTAATCTGGAATATACAGACATCCGAAATTAATTTGTGATATCCAAAATTGAATTTTAGATATCAAGAATTGTATTTTTAATATCAAGAATTTTATTTTTGATATCCAAAATGGAATTTCCGATATCCGGTGAATTTCAGATTTCCAGATTTCTATTTTTGATATAAAAATTCCTGATTAAGACTTGAATTTTAAAATTCTGAACTTAATTTTGGATATCCAAAATACAATGTTTTAATATCAAAAATACAAATTTTGATATCAAAAATTGAATTTTGGACATCAAAATTCAATTTTGATACAAAAATAACTCTTGATATAATGAAATTCAAAATACAATTTTTTTATATCAAAAATCCATTTTTCAAAATCCAGAATTCAATTTTGGATATCCAAAATAAAATTCTTGATATCTAAAATTGAATTATTGATATCCAGAATTTAATTTTGGATATCCAAAATTCCTATTCATTATTATGATAATTACCACATGACCTGTAGCGGAAGTGTAATAATTAACATAAATGAGTGTATATCGCGCATAACATGCTATACTGTATTGTCAGACTACAAGTACTGTACATGTACTGCAGTACTGTAGCTGAGTCATGGCGTCGCAACAGGTGGAGAATGTTCAGGACACGCTCGATTCCATATTCAGAAACATGCGATATGTATCTTGATTGGTAACAGAAACGCAAAACGAAGGCATGATTAACCTTTCGAGGCCCACGGTGTTCAAAACGTGACTGCATTTTTTTTTTCTTCAAAATTAATTTTTACAACTTTTCTTTCGCTTTCTATCACTACAAGTTTGGTTTATTGAATGCTAAGACAATACACTTTTCATTAAGAAATTCAAAGTAAACAAAATATTGACATAAATATGCAAATTTGCAAATTTTTTGAAAAATTAGGCTAAAATTTTTGAGCTTGTATTTTTTCTTGTTAATAATGAAAATGGAGGATTTTTTTTATATACATGTTTAGATTGTTTGTAAAATCTTTCTATTGATACCAGTCTAATTTTTTTTCTTAAAGCAAAGCATGCAAGAACAGTGAAAATAAACAATAATCACCGCTGTTGTTACTCGCGAAAACAAAGCCGCGCATTTGGTTCGATTTTCGAACCCGAGTCCGCTCACGTAATGTCCCGCAAATTTGCATATTTATGTCGATATTTTCTTTATTTTGACTTTCTAATAAAAGTTTATTGTCTTACAATTTCAGATATGAAAATTTCTGTTCTGGATATCCGAAATTGAATTTTGGATATCAAGAACTCATTTTGAACGAAGTCTAATTTTCGATATCTGTAATTGAAGTTTTGATATCCAAAATACAATTCTGGATATCAAAAATTGAATTTTTGATATCCAAAATGGAACTTTGGGTATCTAAAATTGAATTTTAGATATCCAAAATAATTCCAGAAATCCAAAATTCAATTTCGGGATATCCAGATTTTAATTCAAGATATCTAAGATCAATTTAAGATATCAAAAAATGTTTTTGGGTATCAACAATTCAATTCTGGATATCCGAAATTCTGGAATAAATGATCAAATGGCGTTCTATACGCCCGGAAAACCTGGGTCTTCCATAACTTAGTAAACATCTGAAATCTATTGGTCACAGGGATAAAATGTTTAAGCAATTGAACAACATGTGACGGTGTTTCTGAGTGCCGGTTGAAGACATTTGCTCTAAGCTCTAAAAAGATTTTGGTGTTCCCTGTACATGTATATTTCAAAACATTAATTCTTGTAGGGTTATGATATTGCGAGTGTGACGTCATCTTTTTGCAGTAGATTTTCCATACCAGTTGTTTTAATACAAAACTGTGAGAACTTAAAAACTGGATGTCTCCAAGATGGCAAGGCCCTGCACCGAAAGGGGCAGTTAAAGCATGCACACTCCTCTCACCCCGAAATTTATCTTTTTGTGGATCAACTTATGTTCTTGTAAATCAGTAAATTTGATTGCGTTTGACTCGCATATTGCCTTATTTTTGCTTATTGGCTTCTTCTTGTCCCCTTTGGGTGTCCGTTGTCCCAGCTCTTCTGCAATTGCACTCATTTACCCCAAGTAGGACTGCTCTCAAGTTTAATTTTATTTTCATAAGGCCTTCCTATAAGCAATGCAAACAATTTGTTTGGTGTCACTTCAGCACTTACAAACCTGTTCCACTTCATATTGAAGACATAGGCGGCTGTAAGCGATTTCAATTGGAATGGCAAACCCTGATCAGATGATGAAGGGTGGGCGTGCACATCGATATATAATCATGATAATTCCAGGCATGTGAGACTTCAGATATTTAGCTGATTTCAGCTATTTTCCAAGCTAATTTCACCGATTTTCTGCATAATTGACAATACTTGGCTATTTTGATAAGAAAATTGATCAATTTCAGCATGTGAGACTTCAGATATTTAGCTGATTGCAGCTAATTTCCAAACTGATTTCACCTATTTTCTGCATAATTGACAATACTTAGCTACTTTGATGAAAAAATTGGTCAATTTCAGCTACTTTTATAAATCATCATTCGCATGTGTATAATTCACGCATGTTTGTATTCTTGGGGCGGGGAAGGGTGCACATCGACATATAATCATGATAATTCACCCATGCTTGTATTCTTTATTACAAAAAAACAATGATTAGCAAATATTAGGGAATAGCAAATTCAGTTCCCTCGCCTCTATCAGTCCCCTTGCCACTATAAGTGTCCTTGCCATTATCAGTCTCCTTGCTACTATTAGTCCTCTTGCCCTATCAGTCCCCTTGCCTCTATCCGCCCTCTTGCCCATATCAGTCCCCTTGCCCCTATCAGTCCCCATGCCACTATCGGTCCCCTTGCCCTATTCGTCTCCTTTTCCCTATTAGCCCTCTTGCCCATATCAGTCCCCTTGCCCCTATCAGTCCCCTTACCCATATCAGCCCTCTTGCCCATATCAGTGCCCTTGCCACTATCAGTCCCCTTGCCACTATCAGTCCACTTGCCCCTATGAGCCCTCTTGCCCATATCAATCCCCTTGCCCCTATCAGTCCCTTGCCACTATCAGTCCCCTTGCCCTATCAGTCCCCTTGCCCCTATTAGCCCTCTTGACCCTATCAGTCCCCTTGCCCCATTAGTCCCCTTGCCCCTATCAACCCTCTTGCCCATATCAGTTTCTTGCCACTATCAGTCCCCTTGCCACTATCAGTCCCTTTGCCCTATCAGTCCACTTGCCCCTATCAGTCCACTTGCCCCTATCAGTCCACTTGCTCCTATGGCGAGCCTCCATTGATTGAAGATAAAGTAAAATTTTATCGGCGCGTGTTACTATTTGGATAAAAGCATGTTCTTGTTCATCTTCTAGAGACGCACACGAGGAGACAAAGACAAATAGCTCGCCGGGAAGCCAGGCGGACGAAACGACCAGTATCACAAACTCAAACGGCTATCAAAATGGAGCTGTCACCGTGTAAGTGTTATCTTAACTGTAAATATGAATACTAACGTCCAGGAGTGGTTAGGAAATGGGAGCGTTGTTCAAAAATTAACCCCGAAAAAAAAAAAAAGGACTGACCTTTTTAAATGAGTGTCCTTGACAGTGATTTTTTATCATTTTCATCAAGATTTTACATTTTTACTGAGCTGATATATCGGGCGATCAAATACAATATTAGACGTTTTTAGGCACCCTCTAAAGTCCACCAAAACGCATAGCTTCTAGGGAAAACCCTTGGATTCCACTAGGGGCCTTGGGCCGAATGCGCAAAGCGTATACAGCTGACAGATCCGCCCCACTAAAAATTAAAAACAATAATAATAATGATATAAAAAAATATGTATAAAAACAAAAAAATGAAATAATAATAATAATAATAATGATACATTTTTGAAGAATTGAAAAATAAATAAATATAAAAAATAATAATGAAAATAATGATAAAAATAATAATAACAATATAATAATAATGATAATAATAATAATAATGAAAATAATAATAAAAATAATAATAGTAATAATAATAATGATAATAATAATAATAATAATAATAATAATAACAATAATAATAATAATGATAACAATAATAATAATAATAATAATAATAATAATAATAATAATAATAATAATAATAATAATAATAATAATAATAATAATAATAATAATAATAATAATAATAATAATAATAATAATATTAATAATAATAATGATAATAATAATAATGATAATGATATTAATAATAATAATAATAATAATAATAATAATGATAATAATAATAATAATAATAATAATAATAATAATAATAATAATAATAATAATAATAATAATAATAATAATAATGATAATGATAATGATAATGATAATAATAATAATGATAATAATAATAATAATAATAATAATAATAATAATAATGATAATAATGATAATGATAATGATAATGATAATAATAATGATAATAATAATAATAATAATAATAATAATAATAATAATAATAATAATAATAATAATAATAATAATAAAAACCTTTCTTTCCATATCTCCAGGTAACGTCATTAATGCGTCCTACGCTTTTATTACCTAAAAACCTTTTATTTCCTATATCTATTTTACCTTTTAGAGTTGAAATGTCTATTGAAGAACAAGATTGCGGAGTTGCAAGTACAAGACCACGCATTTCTGTTTGGCATTGGATGATTCTGTCAATTCTTGTCATTGGTACAGCAATAGCCCTTACCCTTGGACTCATATACGGAAGGTGAAATCTTTAAAAGGTTAAGGGGGAGAACTAGAACTTCAGACGGACAACAGTCAGACAATGGGATTCGTCAACAAAGTGAGCAAATACTGCTGTATTAAATCTTGGACGCTGAGTTTATTTTACTAATCTAGTAATCTAATTGCTGGAAACCGTACATGACCGTTGATTCATGATAGTGCAAATGCTGACTCCGGTAAGTCACTTAGCCATGCACTACCAGAGACAGTGGTGTAGACAAAATTTTCCTATGGGAGGGGAAGGGGGGGGGGGAATTGCTTTAAACCGACACGATATTTAGTGGCGTAGTTGAGGTGACACTGAAGGTGTCACTTCGAGCGCAAAGCGTTCGACTTGTCGGCGTGGGGTGCCCAGGGGCGAATCCCCGGTAGGGTCCAGGGGGCGAAGCCCTGGAAGCTCTCGCAAAATCGACATTTCAAGGGCAAAAAAGTATGTCACAACGCATAGTAAGGTGTATTATACAAGTCAAAATTCATGTCAAAGAGAGCTATAATACACCATCTACAAAATCAAAGCGCAAAACGTTCGACTTGTCGACGTGGGGTCAAGGGGCGAAGCCCCGGTAGGGGCCCAGGGGCGAATTCTTCGGAAGCTCTCGCAAAATTGACATTTTAAGGGCAAAAACGTATGTCACAACGCATAGTAAGAAGTCGTTACACTTTGAAAAATATAAGTTGTCAAAAAGAAAGGTTTTCAATAATTTACTACAAACTTGTCTACATGTTGTCAAACTTTTAAAATGGGCCTCTTCTGTATCATGTGTACTCCGACACCCCCACCTCTCCTCACTCTCTCTCTCTCTTTCTCTCTTAGTTCATGTATCTTTTTCTCTCTCTCTGTCTTAGTTCATGTATCTAAATACAAAATCTTACAAATGTTTGATATATCATTACCGAAGAACCTTTTTCTGAGAAAGTGCCCTTTTGACAGTTTGAAATCTAAAAACATAAATAGGCACCTGTAAATGTCAAAGCTTATTGAACCGATGGCACCAATCTGAACCGACAGATTAAAATCTGAACCAACGGATTCAACTATTAAGGGAAGGGGGGGGGGGGTGGGGGTCGTCCCCACCTTCTCCCTTCTGGCTACGCTACTGCTATCAGATGATACGAAACTGTTCACTTCATTTACAAGTTGCACAATGCAAATCTTCAATGGGATTGAAATCAATGGATGAACAGACTACATGCGTTAGTTGCGCTGCATGTAAAGTCACACTGATACTCAATATTCCATGTTTCTGTCTGTATAGGAAAACCAAAGGTGAAGGGACAGGTAGAGGAAAGCGCTAGACCAAAATGTAAGAGCGTATTTTTAGGGGTCCCCCAAAAATTGAATGCTTATTTAGCACGCAACGGTATAGTAATTATCTGGTTAATATGAATCTTCAAGTGACCTTTGTTTTCACGTCATATGGGGGCGTGAAGTTTATCGATATCAACTTCTTGTAGATAATATATCTATGAAATTGACAAAACTGAGAGCCTTCATTTTTCGATTTACTGCACCTTTGATATTTAACATAAAAAAAGTTTTTAAAGTACAACACAAGCACCCGTAGTTACCGCGTTATGAGTGATTAACCTTTACTCTACCACGGCTTTTAAAAATGCGAGCCCAATTTTCATAACTTTTATTTTCATATGCATTTTTGACAACCTTTCTTTCATTACAAGTGTGGTTGGAATGGAAGCTAAGATATTTATCTTTTGAGTAATGGAAGCTTTCTACCCCCTCACTCGGAAATCTTATGCTTCCCCTCCCTCCCCCCCTCTCATGTCGTAGCCACTCCTTCATCATTCATGTTTTGATCGTGTCCTCTGTCATACACATAATTACACTATATAGATTGCGTGCAACGTTCACAAAGATAACTAAGTTACGGCATTTAGACGTTCACAAAGATATCTTCATTGACATGATTGATCTCGAATCAAAAATGTACGTTCCGTATTCCAAGAATAACAAACACTCTTTGGGATTTCTATAACCATGAAAAGATATATAGTGAAGGACTTTCCCCGATTTCTTTTCAAAGATTTAAAGTATACCATCGGGAATCAGAAATATCGCAAACTTCAGACAGATTCTCTGATTTACTCTGTAAAATACGTGCCATGTCTGGAAGGTCAACATTAATCGATCTATTCCTCGTGTAAAAACGCATTTCAGCTGTTTGTAGTCAAGCTGTACAATGCACTAGCCTTTATGATTAGACTGACAAGCACTGGAATTAAGATTTGATATAAATCTGTTAGTATACTATGTACAACATTTATCTATTAAACAAGATATACTATGATATAGTAGACTAATCCGCCGACTACTCCATGTTTGACTTAAATCAAGACATCCGTGGTCAGTTGTTGTAGTGGTTAGTGCTTTGTCCTCTCACCCGCATGTCCCGAGTTCGTATCCCGGTGGGTATGCAACCAGTGAGTTCACAACTAGTTATCAAAGGCCGTGACCGTCTTGATATAATGTCCAGCACTGGATGCTTTCGGGACGTTAAACCTTGCTATGCTATGCTATGCTATAAAGATATTTGTGAGACATATCGTCAACTCTTCTTCAAGGTCTAAGGACGCACACACTTGAACACGTATTAGAACAATAGAAAGAGTTTCACATTTTGGTAGCAGCCTTTGACCTGTTTGAATTTTGGAATAGCTTTAATTTAGTTGCTGGTGTTCAGTTCAAAGTTTGAAGAACTTTCCAAAAAGATTAATTTGTGATGTATGGCTTAGGCGGACAACTCTAAATCTTTCTGTAGTTAATTTTAACCTAATGTAAATATTGTCGTCGTTGCCTTCATATGTTCACAGACCTTTACTACATAGTACTGTCAGATACAAAAAAAGTGAAAACATTATAATAAAAAAAAAAAAAAAAGCATTAACAGCAGATAAGTAATAAAGTGAACGAATTGTCGGAAATTAAAAGATGACTATGCAAATGTTGTGAGAGCACAGAACCAATGCATGGACCGAAATGTTATTATCTGCATATATCTAGTTGAGCCTTATATATTAAATTTGCATAATACAGGAAAAAAGGGGAAGCAGTAATTGATGAAGGAGTCATTCGAAATACATTTTCTTATTGTTTTTTTGTAAGCAAAGTGGATTAAGAGCAAAATGGATCAAGATATTTTTAACATTTTGACTGCAATTTGTTTCCCAATCTGCCAATCCATGAATAGTATTTTTAAGTCTTTTTTCTTTACATACTTGAAATGTGAAAATATCTAAAATATAAATCTTTCAATGTTATCTTTTACGAGTCACTTACGCACTTTTGGTGAATCTTGACGGATGGCATAATAGAGGTATTTTTGAAAAGTTGTAACTGCTTTTGATGTTGAGTTGCGATGTCATTGACATTCTCGTATATTTATAGATAATCCAATTATCTGTCTTTGCATAAAACGCAGAACACGACTTTTTGTGCTATTGTATAAAAGTTTGACATTTTGGGTATACAACAACCTTTTAATTGCGAAAATAGCTCTATTTTAGTTGCCGTTGATCAATGTTTGAAGAATTTTCCAAAAAGCTAATGACTTAGACGAACAGCTATAAATCTTTCTGTAGATAATTCTAATGTAATGTAACTGTAAACCTCCACAATAAACCTTTAGAATAATGTCAGATACTAAAGAAAAAGAAAGAAAAAAAAAAAAGGAGAAAAAAAAAAAAAAAAAAAAAAAAAAAACATTAAAGGCCATCTATTGTGATTAAAATGTGGCGGCGTACATTTTCATTCCAAACGATTCTGATTGGCCTATTAATGCAAGTGCACATTGCACCTTTGCATTTCGACCAATGAAATCACACGAATTAGAATCTGTTTACCTCCGCTTTATATGACGACAACTGGCCTTTGAAAAAAATATTGGGCATTATGAGCCGATAAGTATTAAAGTGAACGAAAAGAAATGACAAAATGACTATGCAAATGTTGTGAGAGCACAGGACCAATGAATGGGCCAAAATCTGTTTATAGAATAGTTGAGTTATATATAAATAATTACCTTTTGTATAATACAGGGAAAATGAAAAAGGAGGGGAAGGGAGGGAGGGGAAGGGGGAAGATGGGGGGGGGTTAGGGAAGCAATATTTGGTGATGGATCATTCGAAATCCTTTTTTTATTTCTATCTGTGAGCAAGTGTATTGAAGAGCGAAGCGGATTAAGATATTTTTGATTATTTTGACTGCGGTTTGTTTCCCAAAAAGTCATTTTTTGCATAATTAAAATGTGAAAATATTTTTAAATGAATCTTTCGATTGCTATCTTTTACGAGTCACTTGCGCACTTTTGGTGAATCTTGATGGATTGTATGATAAAGGTATTTAGGAAAATTTGAACTGCTTTCGTTGTTGGGTTGCAATGTCATTGACATTCTCGTACTATGAATCACGACCGTATGGGACCATCTTACACAAGCAGGCGGGGAGGGGGGGGGGACTTTTGCCCGACTCGAAGACCTATTACGAAGGAAATATAGAAATGATATCTGATTTCTGGGGAGGGAGAAGTGATAGCCTTTAGAAAATAACCATTATTTCCGGGAAATTTTCTTCATTTTGAGTAGGTTTTTCGATTTTTGGTAAATTTAGCGAATTTGTTGGTAAATTTTCATCCATTTTCAGCGCAATTTTTTTCTTGTTTTCGATTTTCGCTAATTTTTTGACCAATTTTCAGATAATTTTCTTTAATATTAGGAAGCTTTCCTTAATTTCCGAGCAATTTTCGGTACATTTCCGGGAAATTTCCTTCATTTTTTTGGGCAGGTTTTTATTTTGGGAAATTTTAGCATATTTTGGGCCAATTTCGAGAAACTTTCTTCAATTTTTGAGAAGTTGAATTAATTTTTCTGCAGGCGATTTTCTTCCATTTTCTTTGATTTTGGGGAAATTTTCATAATTATCGGGAAATCTAGCCGAGACGGGCATAATTCTGACAAATCACTGATTTCAAATGTACATTTTTATATATAGTTAAATATAAATAAGTTCGTTTTGCATAATACAGGAAAAAAGGGGGAAGCAATTATTGATGAAGGAGTCATTCAAAACACTTTTTTTTTTTTCTGTAAGCAAGCGTTTTGAAGAGCAAAACGGATTAAGATATTTTAAATTATTTTAAATGCGGTTTGTTTCCCAATCAATATAACAGTATTTTATATGTCATTTTTTGCATACTTGAAACTGTGAAATGTGAAGATATTTGTAATAAAAATCTTTCGATTGATATCTATTACGAGTCACTTACGCACTTTTGGTGACTCTTAATGGATTGTATAATAAAGGTATTTATAAAAAGTTGTAACTGCTTTATTGACCTGCGATGACATTGACATTGTTGTATTTTATCGAATAAAACGCAGAACAACTATTTTGTGCGTTTCCTATAAAAGCTGATCAGTGGTGTATAAAGCCCCTTCCCCACCCTCCATCTTTTTCTACCCACACACACAAAGGCTAACTGACTATCATAAACAAACCAAAACTAACTTGCCGCAAAAGAATTACAACAGAACAATGAGTCATGAACATTGCGGGTAAACAGTTAAAAGGATATATTTTTTGTTACCATCAAATATCTGGAGAATAGATTCAATCATACCCCAAGAATCTGATAAAATTCTAGCTGACAAAATAGCTAGCAGGCTCGTCCTACTCGAAATAGCTACGGTGGGACCCCCCCGCCTCCCACCCCCTTTTGCTTTTACACCACCGAGGCTGACTCTACAACATGGAGGGTAATGGAATTTATTACCGAAATCGTTTTTTACAAATAAGATTCAGGGAAGGGTGAATATTATTTCCTCTCTAGTTGAATAACAACAACCTCGGATCCGACTGTACACCTCAACGACGCCGGAAATTTGGGGCCAAATCCTGAAATACATGTATTTCTTAGTTTGCCCTAGAAAGTGTGTGTGGAGGGGATATGGTGGAGGGAATATAGTAATGGGGTTAGGGTGGGGTGGGGAAGGGGGTGGGGGTGACTGGACATCTCATAAAGTGGGGACATGAGACTTTTCCCCCATTTCCAGAAATACCATGACAGTAAGATTATGTGATTTGAAATAGGGATGGGGGACAGTGCTTCCAGACCAATGAAATAGGGGAAAAACCAAAGTATCATGGGACATTTTTTGACATTCATAAGGTATAAATCTAAATGCCAAGGGTTACATCAAATCAGCGGTTATGAATTGGTGGTACCTCATTTGAAATATTTTATCAACATAAAAAAATAAATACAATAAATGAATCCATCCTGATATTACTGACTAGCGTTGTGGGACATGTACAGTAAGCATTGCTAACACAAACCTTTGACAACGGGCCAAGAGTCTTATCAGCACTTGTCCTTTGAACTTGAGATAAACCATGCTGATCTTTGTTCCGTCTTTTACTAATTCAGATATCAGAATTCCAAATTTCGACAAGACTACAATCCCGGAAGAAAAAAAAAAAACTTTACTTGGCACTTTTTCATTCCCTTTATACAATGTTCCAAATATATTACCAAAAATGTATCTTCCAAATCGCATACCAAGAATGAATAAGGGTGGAAAGGGGAAAAGTACCAAGACTTTTGTCCCCGATTGCAATCCCAAACAAAAGTACTGGACACTTTTCCCTTCCCCTTATATTCCTGTTCAATATTGCATATGTATTACCAAAAACCTTTCCTTCAAATCGCGTACCAAGATAGGGGTGGAGGGGAAAAAAATTCCCAAGACTTTTGTCCGTGATTGCAGCTTTCATCATGTGGCATTGTTGGCAAGTAATGTTTTAAAATTCAATTGGATATTAATATATTGGTCCCCCTTAATATAAGTTATACGGGGGGGGGGTGGTGGGGAGTGGTGGGGGAGGGGAGGGGGCCTGAAAATTTAAAAATTCAATGCTGAAATCCCTCCTTCCACTATTTGAAAAAAAAAATCAGGATTTCATCTTCCCAGATGCATACTTTTTCCCCTTTTTGGAAATAAAATTGAAAACAAATTGGTGAAACTGAAAGAAATTTTGGAAAAATTTGGCAACATTTCCTGAAAATTAAAGAAATTCCCGAAAATAAGAAAATTTCCCGGAGAACTGTCATCCGTGAGGATTTATTTTCCCAGTTGCATGACTTTTTCCACATTTTGTAGGTAAAATTGATAAATTGTTAATATCAAAATTGGTAAAACTGAAGGGAAATTTGATTAAATTATGGAAAGTTTGGAAGAAATTGGCATCATTTCCCAGATTACAGTATGAAAGAAATTTCCAACATATTTTCCCAAATTAAAAAAAATTGCCTGAAAATTAAACAAATAACCCATTTCTTGGGGTAAATTGCCACCCAAGAGGATTTCTCCTACCCTTCTGTATGCCTTCTTCCAAAATTAGAAATTATTAACCTTAAAATTGGTACTGAATATTGAAGGGAAATTTGGTAAACGTATTGGAAATTTTGGAAACAATTTGGCAACGTTTTCCAAAAATTACAGGTATGATTTTTCAATTAGCAACAACTTTTTAGAAAATTGATTTACCAATGCCATTTTAACTTGTAACCAGGAACATTAAAAAAAAAAATATATGACAAAAGTGGGGGCTGAAATAAATACACTTTAGCCCCCACTTTTGTGACTTGGTAGGGGGAGGGGGGATTTTACTTGGGGGTAAAGCCCCCCATTTCCTACGCATATGCTATTGGGTGTGAAGAGTATGGTCCCCTTAATACTTCCCCCTCCTATAAAAATGTTTCAGAGCTGGATAAATTTGAAATGATTATTTTTGTTCTTTTAATGTGCATTTCAGTTACTTGAATGCTTGTTCCCATATGGTTGGTGTCTTTAGGTCACAACAGTTTTATAGGTCTATAGATACCTGTTGTTTGATTGATATCAAAAAGAGCATTTGGCTTTGTTATTCTACTATTTTGAAATTGGAAGAAAAGTTCAGTTTTTGATTTATTATGAGGATCAATGTTTGAACTTTTTAAAATATGACATAAAAGGGCAGACAGCTCCAAATCTTTCATATATAATTCTTTCTTTCAATACCTACAACTATGATCTACGTAACTTATATCAAAATAGGGTTCCTAATCCCAAGAAATTGATTGAACTGTAAAATCCTCAATTTTCAATCATTTTAAAGTTGATAATGCCTTTGCATGTGGTTAGATTGAAGTCTTTTTAAACATAAATTAAAACTTCTGTACTAAAATAGTAAAAAAATATTCTCAAAAATCTTTTCATGAGTTAAGTGCACACATAACCTTCTGAATATTAAACACAAAGCCTGAAAAAAAAACACAACAAGGTTTAAAAACATTCATTTTTATGTTTGCTGATGCACATTTTCTTTCTTTATAATCATCACACCTCCAAATTCATCAGTCACAATAGATTAATATATAAATAAATGACTTTGAATGACAAAGTCACATCATTATGCATCTTCTGAGTGCCATATCATACCTGATAACATTGAGTCAAACAGAGGTCAAGCTTGAATTACAATGACATCCAGATTGTAGGAGAATGACATCATAAAATCTATTGTGTCAAACTTCTGATTACTTTTGGAAATAAGTATCAAGCTATCCTTCAGCTTGTTTAAGTAACATCTCCAGCACATCTAATCAACACATACTTCTTGGCACACCTTAAACATTGCTAAGCACATACATGGCAATCATGTCAAACAATTCTCACCAAACATATGAACAATGCTCACCAAACACTTTAAAGAAGCACTTGAAAAAATGATTAACAAGCACTTGGAAAAATGATTAACAAGCACTTGGAAAAATGATTAAGCATTTGAAACAATGCTTAAAAAGCACTTGGTAAAATACTTAACAAACTTTGAACAAAACTTACCCAACACTTTCAATAATATTTGGCAAGCACCTTGATCAAAGCCTAACATGCACTTTGGACAATGCTTGACAAGTATCTTGACAAATGCTTACCAAGCACTTTCAACAATATTTGGCAAGCACCTTGATCGAAGCCTAACATGCACTTTAAACAATGCTTGACAAGTACCTTGACAAATGCTTACCAAGCACTTTTAATACTGGGCAAGCACTTTGAGTAATGTCTAATATGCACTTTGAACAATGCTTGACACGTACCTTGATAACTGCTTACCAAGCACTTTCAACAATACTTGGCAAGCACTTTGAGCAATGCCTAATATGCACTTTGAACAATGCTTAACAAGTACCTTGACAAATGCTTACCAAGCACTTTTAACAATACTTAACATACTTTGAACAAAACTTACCAAGCATTTTCAACAATACTTGGCAAGCACTTTGAGCAATGCCTAACATGCACTCTGGAAAATGCTTATCAAGCAGTTTAAAAAATGCTTACATCTTCAACACAACTTAATTATGGATACCAAGATAACTTAGATCTCTGTGGCTTCAATTGGCAAATTTGTTCCAAACCTATGCTAGCCACAACTGGGTTAACAATGATAACAAGTTTGTTTAAACTTGGATCAGCCAGAACTTGCAAACTTACAGGATTAAGACGCAGCCGACAGAATCTTAAACCGGGTGTCCTTCATATGACATCATACCATAACCTAAACCAACCTAATGACATAGTCATGACGTCATAAAAAGACATCCGCTTGAAGATCCTGTCAAACGCCGTTAAGACTGTTCTAGCCAACAATTCTTCCTCGTGGGCTGTTCAATTCTAGGCACCAATACTCCTTTAGGTCAAGAAACTACCACATACGATCAGAATTGTCCATCCACTCAGGGTTAAAGAGTTAGTATTGTATTTCACTTCTGTATTTGACTTTTTCTGCCTTCTTTTCTCAATACATACATATCAACTCATGAAGAGGTTTATGTCTGGCGAGAGCTTTGATACAACATCAAAGCAGCTCCTCACATACAAATAATAGCTTTCTAAAAGATTTACTTCAAGCATCTGACCAAAGTTATTTTTTTCTCATTTGCTAAAATATAGGAACTATCAGTACCACTGTGTGCAGAACTTGTATTCCAATATTCCGGGGACCCCAGAATAATAAACCCTTCGGTCCAGTGTTCTTTAATTTTGCAACAATGCAGATCAAAAATTGTGAATGTTCAAGACAAACTTGACTTCTGTTTGACAACAAGTAATAGTAAACTACACGATACACAAATAAAACCACTCTGCATAGAAAATGGTTGAAGAATTTCATCTTGGAAACTTACCATTTACACATTAAAGCTGCAAGAAAAACAAAATGACAATTTTAAATGACATTTTTTTTTTTTCCCTTTCCTCAAAATTTATCTCCTGTGAAATTCCACAGACATAAATAATATGTTCAAATATAATGTGTCTTAAAATCTTATTAAACTGAATTGAAATGATAGTGGCATTATTTCTCTAATACTAAGTTAATTCAAGACGTTGTTAATTAACAGGATTGATAGAAAGAGCGGGGCAACTTAAAAGAGGTGATTTCGATATGATTAAAGACAGGTACAAAACTTGCATACAATTCGCAGTTTCAGGAGAAACTAAAATAAGCATCTTGTACAAAAAAAGACCTGTGTAATGAATTAACATTTTAAATGAAATAGAAACAGAATCTTAAGATGTAGTCTAACCCTCTGATTACAAGGTTTGGAAATTTCACAGTTATCTTAGAAGCTTAATTTGATACATGTACGTACGTTTACCAATATTTTCAAGTGTAAAGGGGAAAAAACCATTTCAAATAACTCTGAGAACACATTTACATACCAAAAAGTCAAGAGTAAATGTTTAAAGGCCATCTGGCATGATTAAAATGTGGCGGCATACATTTGATTCCAAAACGATACTGATTGGCTTATCAATACAAGTGCACATTACGCCATTGTGTTTCGATCAATAAAAACACACAAAATTGAAATCTATTTACCTCCACATTACAGACGAAAACTGGCCTTTAAATTACCCAAAACGTTATTAAGGTCTTACGCATGTTCTACAGAAAGCACACTGTGACAATTCTTCATATCTGTATAAAGAATGCCCATAATTATTTTCGAAAACAAATTGTTCCCATTCCCCTTCTGTTATAGGTAAAAGCTGAGACTTAACCAAACATTGTGTTAATCCAGGCTTGCTAGCATGTGTGTTCCATGTCATACACACATGGCTTAAATGCAATGGGCAGTTTGATGATAATGGTTGGCTAAACCAAACCAGTGGTACATACTTAAATTCCCTTCATATGCTTTGTCCATTTGCAATTGTATTATCATATTCCAACCCCACCCCCTTACTTTGAATGATGAGGAATGACTATGGGTAAAGATAGCCTTTAGGGTAGAGTAGGGTCTAAAATCTGGTAGAGGGCAAGGTCTTAATTATAGGGAGCACATGGTCTTTCCTTCATCTGCACGGTGGGTTCATAAGTTCAGGGAGAGTGGTGCAATGCAAGGGCAAATGAAGAGCCCGAGGTACATAAGATATTTTACATCTCTCTCAACAGCTAAAGGTTAAATAAAGATGTCCACAGCAGTTTCTTTAACCAGCTCTGAAGCACTGGTGAATGAAACCCACCAAGAATAAAACTAGACTACAGCCAGAAGCATGAATTCAAATATGAACAAACAGAGGACACAGTCAAGTATTACTTGACATTAAAATGACCAAGAAGGTCTCTATTTTCTTTTTGATTCAACAGTAAATTCCTCCAATAATTAAGATATTTGTAATACAAAAAATGGATTTTTGGTCAATAACTACAGAAGCAAATTCCTAATTTCTTTTCAAGATTAACCCCAGGAAAGTGTAATGAATAAGGTGTACTACTTATCTACATATGTTACAAGTTACACATGTGAGGTACAAATACTCATCAAAATACTTCCTAAAATAGTTTGTCTCATTGGTCACTAAAAAATCTTAAAAGTTGCCAACATTTCACAAGGTAACTCTAAAAAAAAAAAAATCCAAAAATCTTAAAGGATTAGTTGAGTAGTCAAGCAAATCCATCTTATATGAAAAAGTATTTTAAAAGAAACAACATGGTGAAGAAACTGTTGCAGTATCTTGTTCCATTCAGGAGATATTCAAGTTTAAAGCTCTTGTCTTATCTATGTAGAAATGACTGGTGTATTGAGTCTACTATGGAAGGTTGGCGCCCTCATATCCTCACATTCTTAACAATTGTTAATATATTTAAAAGAACAAAGTTTATTTAACTCTTTTTAATATTTGAATTATTTTTGCTCATACTTTTTTCGGGTAGTAATTTATAATTACCTTTAAAAGATGCTATTTTTCTACTTTCCTGACATATCCCATTGTTTTGAAGCCAAAAATCACAGAACAAAATGTGACAGAATACATGAAGATTTTGAGTAATCTGAGGCTGTGATGTCATAACTGGTCTGATTTCAGTCGTTTCTAGACAAATGATACCAAACTATAAACTTTAATATCTCCTAAACGAAATAAGATTTTTGAATGCTTTCTTCACCATTTTGTTTCTTTTGAAGTCCTCTTTAATACAAGATGGGACTTGCATGACCCCTAAAGTAATTCTTTAAATCTTTGCTGAACCAAGTGAGCCTCCTTCAAATGTTGATGCTTACTGTGCTGAGTAAAGAATGCACGGTATAAATGCACCATGGATTATTAATTTCGACCAATCAAAACACACTAATTGAATTTTATTTACCTCCACGTTAGAGACGATAACTGGCCTTTAAGATTTCTGCCAAGATCCCTATAATTGAATCACTGATTAAAGGAGCTGGCAGCCGAAAAGTTGAGTCTCATAATAAATCCTATACCTTACTAGCACCCAGTACCGAATATCATAAGCGTACTAAATCCAGACCCGAGTACTCAAAATTTGTACGTGTTTGTACATTGACATTTTATAATTTGTTCGCTTGCGCACAATGAGCAAACATTTTTGGAAAAAAAAAGGGGGATGCGACTTAATTGGTTAAAATCTACATAAATTGGCAAAAACTAACTAGTCGGCCGACAATTCCTTTGATAGTAACCCTTATAGGAGAGAGGGAGGGACCTGTGCTTTGCTATTCTATCATCAATTTTCATATTCTTGTTGATATTATTGATATTACTATATTTTCATCCTTTTGTTTAGTTTTCTTCGTGACCATTCGCTTTCCAGTATTACTTTTATTTTTTTTGGCTATGCAATGATCACCAGGTTTATGGCATATTTAATTTGTTTTCCCTGAGTTTCTTTAGGCCTTAGTGGCACCTAGCAAAGCTATGCACTAATTTTCAGATCTGTAAAAAGCTTATTTTGATTTCAAGCCCAATCTTTACAAGTCCCAGGGGGTCCAAAACGTGACTGAAATTTGTCGGAACTTTTTTCTTTCTTTAAAAAAAAATAAATAATTTTCATAACTCTCCTTTCATTTTTTATCACTACAAGTTTGGTTTATATGAATGCTATAAAGACAACAAACTTTTCAATAAAACAGTCAAAATAAAGAAAATATTGACATAAATATGAAAATTTGCAAATATTAGGCAAAATTAGGCCAATTGTTTTGAGCTTGTAATTTTTCTTGTGAAATGAAAAAAATGGAGGATTTTTTTTACATATTTTAGACTATTTGTAAAATTTCTATTTCCAATGATACCAGTGTAAACTTTTGTTCTCACAGCAAAACCTGCAAAAACAATGAAAAAAAATAAATAAAATAATCACCACTGTAATTACTCGCAAAAAACAATGCTGCGCACCCAGTGCAGGGCTTCCACGTGAGCTTCCTGGACACTAACCACTGTAGTACACTGTGATGATGTAGTGTGTGGGCTTGTTTTCATACTTAAATATCGGGATGAAAAAAGGGGACTCTTTTTTTATTTCAATCGAAAGTATGTAAATTGGCATTTCTAAAGGTATATTTTGCAGGGGGAGTTGTATCGCAATCAGAAACTTCAATTTTCCACAAAATTTGGTGTCAAAAAGGCAAAAAATCATGATATTTTTCACAACTTTTGCCAAAAAAAGATATTGATGATAGGGACAGTCAAAATTCGACCAGAATTGGATGCATTGATATCTTTGTAAGTTACTCACAGGTTTTCAGGCAAAAGCAAGATCTGGAAGTTTGGCAAGTAAGTCTTTATAGAAAAAAAAAAAACCTCGCTTTTCATTAAAATTTGTGTTTTTGTTCTTTTCTTCTCCATTTCAACCCATCTTTTTTCAAAAATCTTTAACCCAACTCTCATCAAAAAGTAACAATTTCTGAAAGAACTAGTTAAGCTCTTTCAAATGATCACTGCTGTAGGCCGGGCCTATTTTACGAAGTGTAAAATCAATTTTTGGAAAGTGCATCTCCAATCGATCGTGTCACTACCGTGTGGGAATTTAAGGGTTAAATTGATCAACATTCTCAGACTTTTATTGAAATTTGCAACATTTATAAGTTAAAGACATACCAAAAACCTTTATGCAATTCTCTTAACTTAGTGCTTCAAGCCCAGCTTTTGATGACTTCTGGGAGGTAGGTAGTTAAGGTATTTTACACCCCTTCCTCAACAGCTAAGCTTAACAGATAAACCAGTTGTGATGTACTGATTGATAAAGACCAACCGGGTATTGAGCCCTGGACCTTAAGCTTGCCAAACTCATGCTGCGACCGCTAGAACACAGATGACTTCTAGACAATCGTCCCCGTCAAATTTGGATTAGGAGTTTGACTTAGCTTTAAAGACATCCAATCAAGAGTCGGCTTAACTCCTTGAAACTTTTTTGACAAAGAAATAGATTTACATAAGAAAACGGAAAACTTTTGAAATAATCACTTCACAAACTTGTACATTTTCTTGAATAAATAGGCTTGGAATTGTCAAACTTGCAAAACAGTAAGGTTTGATCAAAGTCTAATAAGAATTTCTACATTTTTTATGATTTCTTTTCTCCTTTTTCAAATAAATTAGCTAACATTACCGCTATGTGTCACTGGTTCCGTAAACTAATTGTGGTATTAACAACAGTGGCAGCCCATTTGTGCATACAAAGCTTGGCAACAACAGCAATAACTAACAGCAGTTCTTCCCCCCATGAGATTTTACACAAAAAGATTTTCTTCCTTATTACAGAGGCTACTGAATGCGACACAACGCACAACACTTTGCACTTTTTCCTGAGCAGAGTTTACAATTTTACTTTGTTACGATGAAACTTACTTACAGCATGAGAGACAACAGATCGTTACGATGGAAATGTTGCAATGGTGAGCAGAGTTTACAATTTCACTTTATTACGATGAAACTTACTTACAGCATGAGAGGCAACAGATCGCTAAGATGGAAATGTTGCAATGGTGGTGGGGGAGGGGAGAGGATGGGGTTAAGGATCAAGACATAAACTCAGGATATCACAAACACTGCAAAACTTAACAAATTTTTTCCTTTTCCCTGATAATGGGGTGGGTATGAAGTCATCATGCTCTAACAGACATTAACCATATTATCACTTAATATTTCATTAATGTTTTATGGAAAATGGTATAAAAGGCAGAGGGTGAAAAATACAAAGTGTTCGTGTAAAAAGATTTGAAGCAGTTCTACAATCAGAATAAGTCGAGGTTTAGCAACACAATGTTGCTTATAAAACACACAGAGCACTTGCTGTATGGTATATAAATACTTATCCAGCTTGAACAGATGAGGAGAGAAAGTACTTTAAACACAAACGATACTATATCTATTAACTTTCTTTCCTAATCCCTAATATTTTGCGGGTTCATCTTTTCTTGACACCAACCAGGAAATGACACATGGCTGGCAAAAGGAGAATTATGCAGTACATTGTAGTCCGCCCAGCTAACAACAACATATGTTTTTTTTTTTTTTTACTCAAGCATCAACTTGTCAATCTGACCTTAGGAATTAAACCTTTCAAAAGGGTTCCAGTCAAATTTCAAGGTAATATATTACGATTCACAACAGCATTATTTCCTATCTTGTATCAATGACAGAAAAAAAAAAAGGATGAAAAAAAAAAGAGAGAGAGAGAGAACCATATAGGCTGAAATGAGGTGATAAATAACAAGTTTCTTAAATTTTACAATTAAAATACAAAATATATGGATCCAGTCCTAAACTCATGAGTAAGCTGGAGCCGAAGTACTGCTTTCACTCCGCCGAACAAACCTTGGGTCATTGGCGCCACCGTTCCCTGACGGCGATCCCAAGACAACCATTGATTGCGGACGGTTGGAACCATGGGACTGTTTCCTTATGTCATCTATACTAAGCCCTTGTATTCCTAATCTGAGTGTCTCTGTGTCAAAGTCTGTAATTTCATTAACCTGCCTGTCTAAGATATTTCGGATTCTGTCGGACTTGTCCTGCTGGAGTCTCTGGTATTCCTCGTCAATCTGTAAGGGCATGCAAGAAAAATTGTTTAAATTTAGATTACAAGAATTGATTAAATGAGGAAAAAAAAATTCTCAATTAATTTGTATTGTGAGTTTCTGGTTTCAGTTCATGGAGCACTCACCTGATAAGTGATGGCACAGACACAGGAAAGATTTGCCCACCAAAAGTGGAGGGACAGTCAAAAGTGGTGGGGGAATTATGCTAAGATATAAAAAAAAACACCATAAAAAAGACATAAATTCAGAAAAGGGGGAGGTCAGTGCCCACTAGCCCCCCCCATCCCCTGCTCTCCCAAATCCCGCCTATGGGTACAGGTGTGCTTCCATCTGAATACTTTACAATAATCATGTATGACTAACAAGGCAAATAGCCAAAAAGCAATGAATATTTTAGGTCAGTTGTTTTTGCATATTCATCAGAGAAGAGACAATCCAGTTACATGAATGAGGTCTCATTTACCGTCATTCAAAAACTTGAGAAACAGCAGAAGTCCTATTGGCAGGAATGCAACAAAGACTGATATACCTCTACGCTAAGTACTTCTTCCGCAGAGGGCAATCTCCTGTAAACTATTATACAAAGCTTCAAGGAAGTGTATCATGCTTATACCTTTTGAGAGAGCTTAGATCTTCTGAGATTGACCCGTTCATGTAGTTCTGCCTTCTCCTTGTCATGCTGAACCTCAAGTTGCAGTCGTGTCTTGGCCTGGTACGCATGCAGCAGCTCCATCTCCTTCTGAAGATTCTCCTCCAGTTCTTTGCACTCACGCTCTTGAGTTTCATCAAGTTTTAGCTGGTGTAGAAAGAGGAAATGAAATATTTACCAATTTAAGAAAAACAAAAATTTCTACTGATAAAATCTTTTCATTCCCACATATTAACAATTAAAAATCCAGGGTTTCATAAACAAATGTCTTCAAAAAACATTATGAGAATTTGATGGCCTGAAACAATCAGCAACCAGTTGAACATCTTATTTGCAGAAGGAAAAGGAGATGGATTGGTCACACCCTAAGAAAGCCAAGGTCCCACATCACTAGGCAAGCCTTATCATAAAATCCCCAAGGACAAAGTTTGTTTGTTTGTTTGTTTGATGAGGGCTTAACGGCACCACGACAACAAGGGTCAAATTGTGCCTGAAAGGTTGGATCATTCCAGAGGTAAAAGAAAACAAAACAGGGAGAGATTGAGAGAAACACGGGAACTAAAACCCCAAAATGCTGAGATCGAGAGAGGAAGCATGATGAAGGAAATAATTTTATCTGGAGGGTTTTTCTGGAAGAGCTTGGCTATTGAGTTGTGGGGAGCAAGGGAAGCTCTGGGAAAGTTGTACAGGGGGCAAGCAAGGAGGACGTGATGGACTGTGAGGGTGCAATGCCAACTGTTGCAAAGGGGTGGGGGAGCCAATAAGGAGATGTAAGTGAAAGAGGTGGGTGTTACTTATTTTAAGGCAGGTGATGTGAACATTGTCGACACAGGAGAGGTTGTGGATGGTGGGTTTGATCGGAATGGTGGGCTAGATGACGTGGAATTTGTTATCAATTTGAAAGTCCCATTAGGTTTGCTAGCTGTCACAAACACAGGAAGCGATAAGCGGTTTGATGTCAGAAAGGGTTTTGGGAAAGGGGGTATGTGGAAGGTTGAGGGCAAGCTTAGCGGCTACATCAGCTCTGTCATTGCCAGGGATGCCAACATGGCTGGGTATCCAGAAGAAAAAAATACTTTTCCTCCAAAGGGGGCGGGGGAGGGGGGGGGGAGCAGAAGGAGTTTACGGAGGAGGTGGGATGTGGGGTTATCCTATTAAAATTGAGAAAGGAAGTAAGGACAGCCTTGGAGTTGAAGAAGATGCCAAAGTGGCCAAGTGGGGAGTACTCAATAAAGTTGAGGACGAGGAGGATGGCCTTGGTCTTGGTTGAGAAGATGGATGAGTAGTCGCGAAGCCTGCTACTGAGGGTGATGTCTTGGATGACGGCAGCAGCAGCTGTCTTGTCACCTTCCTTAAAGCCATCAGTATAGATAGAGGTGTAGTTTGAGAGTTGGTCTTTCATTTGGTTGTGGAGGTTGATGAAGAGGTTAGGGTGGGTTTGGGTTTTGTGATGAGTGGAGAAGCCCAGGTGGATAGAAGGGAGGGGGGTGGCCCTGGGAGGAAAAGTGGGCCAGGAAAAGATGCCAAGGGTGGCGGGGTTGATGCCGAGATGGAGGATGTCTGATTTGATGCGTAACTGAATGGAGGGGATAGGGTTTTAGCCCTATCAAAGAAGATGGAGAAATTGGGGTAACTAATGAGGTTGTAAACAGGGTCCTGGGTGTTGGTGAGGGCTCCAAAAGCATAGGAGGGGCTAAGCTTTCTACACCTTCGTAGAAAGGGAGGTTCATTGGCTTTGAGAATGGTGTGATGGGGGGGACAAGCCTTTGTTTTGGATGGTGTTGATGTGGTTGAGGTAAGAGTTGTGAGCGGCACATTAAACAATATTGCCATAGTCGAGCTTGGCATGAATGGTGAGCCTGAAGATTTTGAGGACAGCAATGGGGGTTCGCACCCCAAGTGGTGTTGGAGAGGAGGTGGAGAATGTTGAGGGAGCTGTTGCATTTCTGTTACAGGTTGGTGATGTGTTGCTTGTAGGAGAGCTTGGGGTCTATGGGTAAACCCAGGAACTTCATGTGGTCAACTTTAAGGATGCGATTGTCATTGAGCACGAGGTTCGGATTGGGGTGGAGGTAGTTAAAATGACCATGCAGACTGTCTTGTCTTTGGAGAATTTAAAACCGTTATTGTTGCACCAGTCTTGCAGCCGATTGAGGCCGAGTTGGAGCCTATTTTCAACAAGAGGAAAGCTAGGGGAGGAGTAGAAGATGGTGAAATCGTCCACATAGAAAGCATGTTTGATGTTGGGGCCAAGGTTGTCCGCAATGACGTTAATGCTTGGATTGAAGAGAGTGGGGGAGAGGATGCTGCCTTGGGGGATGCCCTCTTCTTTGGGGTAGGGGTTGGAGAGGGTGTGGCCAATATGAACTTTAAACTGCCTGGGTGAGAGGAAGTTTTGAATGAAGATGGGGAGGTGGCTTCTGAGGCCGGTGGTGTGAAGTTTGCGGGTAATGCCATATTTGCAAGTAGTGTCAAAAGCTTTCTCCAGGTCAAAAAAAGATGGCAAAGAGGTGTTCCTTTTTTGCAAAGGATTCCTGAATAGCGGTGTCGAGCGTAATTAAGTGGTCGGGGTATTGCAACATTTCTGAAAGCTGCTTTGATGAGGGGAAAGGATTCTGTTGGTCTCAAGGAACAAGTCTAGTCTCTGGTTAATGATCCTTTCAATAATTTTACAGAGACAGCAGGTGAGGGCGATGGAGCGGTTGCTGGAGGGGTCGGTACTGTCCTTCCCCGGTTCGGGGATGGGGGTGATGATAGCTGTCCTCCAGATAGGGGGAAAGGAGTGTGAGGACCAAATGTAGTTGAGGATGGTGAGTAGGGCAGTGGTGGCCTTGTTGGAGAGGTGTTTCAGGAACTGGTGGAGGATGATATCTGGGCCCTTGGAGGTGCAGCCAGCATCGTAAATGGCTTGGTTTAATTCAGAAAAGGTGAGAGGGTTGTAGCTCTCGGTGTTGTCAGAGGAAAAAGTGATGCTCTGGGCTTCATCGCGAGCTTTCTTGGCTTTCAAAGCATTGGGGTAGTTGGCCGAGGACGAGATGTTGCTAAAAGAGGCAGCGAGGTGGTTAACAATCTTCTTCTTTGTGGTGAAAGGTTACCATTCCAGGAGAGATGGGAGATGAAGAAAAGGAGGCCAACCAAAGAAACTCAAAGGAGAGACATAGAGAAAGAAGTAAAAGCAGCTAAACATTCATGGAGTGCAATTAAGACTGTATCCCAAAACCGTGTCAGATGGAAAGGAACATTTGGTTGATGGCATATGCACTGGCAAATGTGAGAAGGCCTTAGTAAGTAACATGTTGCAAATCTAACAACTTTTTCCCAAAGTTTTATCAAGCTGGTGATGCAATGATGGATGTGATGAGATCAGTTGGCAAATCAACACCAACAGAGCTTATATCGTATCAACAAATCTCAGGCATCTAAATTACTCCACTCAGAAAGTTAAATCCGAATCCAAATTCAAGCAGCATTTTCCAACTACCTCTCCTCCTTCAACAGTGTTTGCTTTGCAAGAAACATGGGACAATACAAGTTTCAACATTGATTGTGGGAAGTGGTAATTTGTCCCAAATATTTTGCGGCCATGAGTGTAGGGAGGTTTACATTATAACAAAAAAACAATTTTCATGTACCAAAACAGAATAAAAAAATCCCAGTCAATTTTTGTAAGAATAAATTACAAGGGCCTGCCTGTAACCCTGATCTTCTCACCGATTGTGATTGCAGCATCTCCTGTATGCTAAGTCTGTACTGTTCCCCGAGAATAGCCATCTTTCTCTTGGACTCGTCTCGCAGCTCCTTCTGTATCTCCTTGTGCCGGTCCTTCTGATGGGTGGATAGTACTTGGATTAGGAGTGCTTTGTATTGCTTCTCTTGGATTTTGCATGCTTCGCGGTATTGCCGTTTAATAGACTGTTCTTTTGACTGCAAAAGGAACAAAATATACACCATTTTAATACAAAGAAGAAAATATGCAAATTAGTGATGCCATGGACTTACTCCCCCTTTTCTTTTCCGTATCTATTTAAATCATTTCCTTTGCATCTTAGGAGAAAGTGATGGAATTTCATGCCAAAATTTCTCTTTAAGCCTACCCGGATCCGACACCTGAGTTAATCCTGAAAACTCAGGTATGACAATTACCAACCCAACTTCCTTCCTGTTCAGGGTATTGCGTTTCCACTCCAAACAATGATTGTTTATCTGCCATTCCCATGCATGCCACAGCCAAACAGTCCAAGGCTTTTTGTGCATATAAGATAACACAAAGCAGAGCTGAATAATCAGGGCACTTTTGATTGAAATCACTTATCTGTGTTAGGTGTCTTAGTGGGAGAAGTTTGTTTTCAAACTGGTGATAAAAATAGCTGTGTATCCATTGCCTGAGGTAATAATGTGCATTTACTATGAATGATTGATGGACCATTTCTCCTAAGGAAAGACATTGCTTCAAGTTGTTGATATTTCAAAATAAGCCTTTAGTGATCTATGGACAGGTTGAAGCAACTTTAGCTAAATTTCTTTAAAATTCTATAAAAAACCTGAAAATAGCCAAAACTGCTTTAATTTCAACTGTTTAAATTTTTAGATGTTAATGTCAAAGTTTTATATAAATTTGTAATGTATGAATGGGCATAGCTCTTTAACACTATGCTTTTTAATCAATACCACAACTGCTTGAAGTAGAGTAGCTGTGATTTTATCCATATCACCAATCAACCTCCACGTGGAGAAGACATACTCAATATTTTTTTGCATGAATTACATGGAAGGAAATATAAACAACATTAATACAAGAGGTTCGCTTCCTGTTCATACCTATTCACAAATGTTAAAAAGCCCTACATATTTTATCAGTCATAACTCAAAAACTACGTTATTATATAATTTGAAGATAGTTCCCTTTTAGAATTTAAGACTGTAAAGAGCAAAATATGAGATGTCCATAAACCATAATGTCAAAGTGCCAACTAAATAAACATTTAAAATTTATTCTAATTCAAAATTATATTGTTGACGACCCATCAAAGGTCACAGGTGCCTGAGACGTAATTACTACCTAACATAACTGATGGTGCGAAAGGTCGAGAGGAAAGGTGCTCAGAAGGCCAGGAACACAGCTACGAGGTCAAATAAGAGGTATAAAATGTGCAAAAAGGAGTACAGGGGAGGCAGAATTAAAGAGATAATATAAGCAGGATTGCCAATGAGGAGTGGTGTCATCATTTCCCTAGGGTGTAATGTTTTACAAACAACATGCAAATTAACATCTGTATAGTAGCTCATCCTACACCTAGTTTCAACATGCACTACACCCATCTAACAAGCTCTATCTCTGAAGCAATTACAAATGAGAGCTTCACTTGCCGTCAGACCATTTAGCTACGTACAAGATTAACAAAAAGCGAACCTTTAGATGTTTTGGATGTTGTTTCGTTTCTAAGGCGTGCTTTTTCCTCATATCAACCTGTGCCTTCTTATTGTATTCCTCTTGATTTGTTAACTCTGTGCTGAATTGCGTTTCCATTTGGTCTGTTCGCATTTTCTGAATTGATGCAAGGTGATTGTACTCCAGTTTTTCAATCTGTTCATGGTGTTTCCTTGCCATGAAGTGCTCCATTTCTTTGGTCGTTCCCGTTTGTGGAGATCCTGCAAGAAAGGTTTAGAAAATGAATATATGTCAACAAAAATTGTTCAAAATGCATCTTCAAAAATGCAGATTGTATCTCAGATATCATCTTACACATATTCAGATGGCTTCCCATTTACAATGCATCTTAAATTGTAACTGAACAAACTCAAACTATATATCAATCTTATCTACACAAGAACAGCTTGAATCTCAAATCACATCTATTCAAGTTGAGATTACATCAAGTTGTATCTATGTAAGCAGAGCTTGCATCTCAAATCACATCTACACAAGTTCAGATTACACCTGAAGTTGTATCTACGTAAGCACAGCTTGCATCTCAAATCACATCTACACAAGTTCAGATTACATCTCAAGTTGTATCTACATAAGCGCAGCTTGCATCTCAAATCACATCTACACAAGTTCAGATTACATCTGAAGTTGTATCTGTGTAAGCACAGCTTGCATCTCTAATCACATCTACACAAGTTCAGATTACACCTGAAGTTGTATCTATGTAAGCACAGCTTGCATCTCAAATCACATCTACACAAGTTCAGATTACATCTCAAGTTGTATCTACGTAAGCACAGCTTGCATCTCAATTCACATCTACACAAGTTCAGATTACACCTGAAGTTGTATCTACGTAAGCACAGCTTGCATCTCAAATCACATCTACACAAGTTCAGATTACATCTCAAGTTGTATCTACATAAGCACAGTTTGATCTCAAATCACATCTACACAAGTTCAGATTACATCTCAATTTGTATCTACATAAGCACAGCTTGCATCTCAAATCACATCTACACAAGTTCAGATAATATTTCAAATTGTATTTACACAAGCCTGCACAGCTAACATCTCAAATCTTATCTACAAGTTCATATTTAATCGCAATCTTAATAATACAAGTTAATTTTGTATCT
Organism: Chiridota heheva; assembly: GCA_020152595.1. NCBI lineage: Eukaryota > Metazoa > Echinodermata > Holothuroidea > Apodida > Chiridotidae > Chiridota > Chiridota heheva. Next base: position 876,028 of record JAIGNY010001387.1, read on the forward strand.
TAAATCCACAAACATTCTGAATGCATCTTAATCATATCTATAACACTTTACTTAGCATCTCAAATCATATCTGTACTAGATTGCATTTTAATCCTACATTCACCAATCCAGTCTACAAAAATTGCAATTGGAAATCAAATCCTAACTACATGAGTTCAGGGTACATTGCATGTACACAATTTCAAATTCCATTAATCGTGATAAATGCAAGCTTGCATTTACACCATTCAGATTGCTTTCTCTCCAAAGAAAATCAACTACAATGAACAATCCACTTAAATCTGTTATGGCAATTATAAAATATAATATAAAACGGAGCAACTGGAGGACCTCCTGAGAAGGACCCAACAGAAACTTTGAGCAAGTTTGGAACAAAGACAAACCATTTAGTCAAATCATACTTATGAGCATTTCAATTCTAATTCATGCCCACAATGAGCAGGGCCCTGGGATACTTTATCCCCCAGACTAAAGGCTGTAACACACCGAACGCAACGGGTGAGCAATTTTTTTAAAATAAAATTGAATCAAACAAGGAAAAATACATTTTGACCTCTTGTTTTCAGAGAAACATCGTCATCGCATGGCTATTCAGATGATACTAAAAATTGATTAAAAGGGCCTTTCTACGCCCATTAAAGCAAAATTCGCATCGCGACCGAAAATCGCACCCCACAAAAGCAAATTTCTTCACAGTTTGAACAAAAAGCATTTCTCACAAATTTTCCAGTATCATCAGAAAGCCTCAATTGTAAACTTCATCGTGTGTAAGCAAAAAGTCATCTAATAATATTTGTTTCCTGTATGATAATCTAAAAGATCACTCGCCGCGTCGCGTTCGGTGTGTTACGGTCTTTAGCCACAAGCTTTAACCTACCTCTCGGATCTGATCTTGCTCCATTACATGTCTGTCCAACATGAGCTTTCCCTTCAACTCCCTGATTTTGCGGTCCAGTCTATCTCTCTGCCTCTTCAATAAGACATCTTTGTCCGTCTGTTGTTGCTGGACTAGAGTTTCTTTATGAGATCTTAACTTTGCATCTGTTGCTCTAGAAGATGTACTATCTTGTCTCTGAGGGGAGAAAAATCAAGACATTAAGTCTGACATAATCCTTATTTTATATGATAGAATTGAAAATAACAAATTCTTCTGACCAAGTTTCATACCCTCTTAAGCAATATAACACAATTTGTATAATTATTAAAAACTTTAAATTTTACTGCTAAATAGTATTATGGGAGCTGCCATTTAGATTTGTAGGTTATGAGAAAAAACAAAAATCTTATGTAAGGGCAAAGGAATTTGAAATTAACAAAACATTCTGTTAAAACTTTGTGTCACATCATTTTTGAATAAAAACTTTAATCACATTTATAAAGAAATACATTAAATTCCTTGTCCCTATTGGGGAAATTATGTCATCATGCACAATATTTCAATACAGAATTGACAAAATGACAACCTCCATGTAAATAAGTTAAGAGATAGAAATAAGCTTTTGACTTGCTGTTTTTGGTAGTTGCTTTTGTATCCTCTATCATATAAAATAATGATTGTATCAGACTTTATGTCTCCTTTTAAGATAAAGTGTAGAGCCTGAAAATGTAAGCCTTTGATCTTTTTAATTTGCAGTGATTGGTAAAACTGATGAGAATTGGTACACACACAGCAAAGATCATTTCAAGTTCTAAAATGTATCAAAATAAATTAACAAAACGAACTAGGTGATGTAAAGGATTAGTTCAGGGGTCAAGCAAGTCTATCTTATATAAGGACTTTAAAAGAAACAAAATGGTGAAGAAAGCATTCAATAAATCTTATTCCGTTAGGAGATATCTAATTTTAAAGTTTGGTATCATCTGGTATCATCCCCTGATTTTCAAGTCTTCTTTTGTCCTGCAATTTTGAGGCTTAAAAACATTGGATATGTCCAGAAAGTAGTAAACTAGAATCTAGTAAGGGTAATTATAATTAAACACCCGAAGAAAGTATGAGCAAAATAAAATCAAATATTAAAAAAGACTTAAATAAACTTTGTTCTTTCAAATATATTTAACAATTGTTAAGATTTTGAGGATAAGGGTGCCAACCTTTCACACTACACCAGTCATTGTTACACAGATAAGACAAAGCTTTAAACTTGAATATCTCCCTAACAGAATAAGATTTTTGAATGCTTTCTTCACCATTTTGTTTCTTTAAAAGTCCTCTTTTATAAGATAAACTTGAACACAGAACAGGTTAGAAGAGAATGGTAGAGAATTATTGTAGATCATTTCTTTAAACAATCTTCATCACAATATCATGATACATTTAAAATTCATGGCAGGACCAATCATATCAGTCGTGGAGAAGGCCAAAGCTGAACCGATAACTTGACTTCCACACATCATCAAAGACCCAATTTACAGTTGATATAATCATTTACATGTTTTGAAATCATGTTTTGTGACTTCTGAATTGGTATTACTCATATTTCTTGAAAGAATGGTATACTTAAAGTAAAATATTTATCAGATGTGAAAGTATTCAGAAACAAATAATCTGAGGAAGCCATTCAATTTTTTTTTATATTGTAGAAAATTCAGTTTTGAAGCACCAACTTATATAGAAGTATCACTTTTCATTTGGATTGAAACAAAATCCACTTCATTGAATATTGATGTGTATAATAACCATTACAGGCATTACATTTCAGTGAGCTTATTTCACAAGAAAACTAGAATGGTAAATACCTTCATGGTTCGCATGCCCATGCAAATTGACACCCATATCATATGACCTAGCTAATTATGAAAATGCCATCTTACACCAAGTCCCACATGACATCTCATGTCCCACATGGCATCCCACCCCATGTCCCACATGACATCCCACCCCATGTCCCACATGACATCCCATCCCATGTCATACATGGCAATCCACCAAATCTCCCACATGGCATTCCACCCCATGTCCCACATGACATCCCATATCTCATGTGGCATTCCATCATATGTCCCACAAGGCATCCCATCCTATGATCCACATGGCATTCCACCCTATGTCCCACATCCCATGTCCCAAATGACATCCCACCTCATGTCCCACATGACATCCCGTGCCTTGTCCCACATGGCATTCTACCATATCTTCCACATGGCATTCTACCATACAGTGTCTCACATGGCATTCCACCATATGTCCCACATGGCATTCCACCATATGTCCCACATGGCATCCCACCCTATGACCCACATGGATCCCATCCTACTTGTATGTCCCACATTAATTCAACCATATGTACCACATGACATCCCTCTCTATGTCCCACAAGGCATCCCTCCCTGTGTCCCGCATCAGTGGCTTCCCACCTGATGTCCCACATGGCATCCCACCATGTTCCACATGGTATCCCTCCCTATGACATCCTACTTTATGTCTCACATGGCATCACATCTCATGTCTCCATACCCTATGTCACACATGGCATCCTACCTTATGTCACACATGGCATCCTACCTTGTCACACATGGCATCCCACTCCATTACATCCCAACCTAAGATGTCACACAGTCTTGTATTACATACTATGTATGAAAGTGGCATCCCACCATGTCCCACATGACATCCTATTTACATCTCATCCCATGGCATTCCACATGACATCCCATATATCCTATATGGCCCATATTCCACATGGCATCCATGGCATCCCACATGTCCCACCCTATGTCTCACATGACATCCCATAGGCTCCATAAGAAGTCCATCCTAGCTATCAGTCCCTGATTGAGCATACTATGTATTAAAGTGTCAGTTCATATAATAACTTATATGCAAATGTCTTGTTGAATAAGAAAAAAAGGTGGAGTCAAATAATTATGCTTGATATAGCCCTTAGTGTATACTACCTGGTAAATATCATATCATCTGTCCCTCATGGCCCCCACCCATGTCCCACATGGCATCCCTCCCTATGTCCATATGTAATTATATCCTGTCACACTCCCTGACTAAGCATACTATATAAAAAAAAGTCTGGTCAGTTCATATACTGTAGCAACTTTATGCAAATGACCACAATAATAAAGGAGTTTAAAAATCATGCCTGATACAAGTGTTGGTGCCCAAATATTTTAAAGAATTTTAAGGATTTTAAATTTCAAGTGCTACAAGAGAGACTTGAGGATCTCTGAAGAATATTGTAAAATGATATAATTTTACAGTTATCATCTAAAAAAATATCAAATGTTTTGTAGACTTTTTAAGGAAACTATTCTTCAATCCTGTCTTAAGTGTCTCTGAAAAACTGTAACATTTTGTAAGAAAATTCTAACCTTCCATAGAAATATCTGAAGAAACTTTAACTTTTTCTAAGGAACTCTAAAGAAGCTTTAGCATTTTCTGGGGAATTCTCAAAAACCTTTAACATTTCTGAGGAAAATACCAGGACAAATCTGTGCACCGCCGCACGGACGTAATCGCCATTACATAGGTTCGCATTATGCTTCGCATGCGAACCAATAATAGTGTAAACATCATGAAAGAAGAACTAAAGCTCTGCTATAAATAAGACAGTTTTATGTTGGAATGGATATTAATACATGTAAAAAAGAACAATAAATGAATAGATAATTTCTGAAACTGAAAGTTACAAAGAAAAAAATGGAGGTGAATTTGTCATCTATCCTATACATCAACATTCACAAACCAAAAACAACTGTCAATGAGACAATATTAAAAATTGTCCTTTTGTTTTTTAATTCTTTACTATGTACTATATTGCAATTTGTCAAATGGAAATGTATTAACTGTGAGCCATATTAAAACATTCAAATCAAATTTACACATGAATAAATATGAATAAATACTTACAATTGATGTTTTTACATGGTCCCTATTTTGTCTGTACTCTTTCTTTTGGCGTGCAGCAAACGATTTCAGCTCTACATCATTTTCCTGACTCATCCCTTTGACAAGTCTTTTCTCATCTATCTGAGAAGATTTGGACTGAAAGGAAAGAGAGACACTATGGACCTTCATGGAATCTTATGTCATTCTGCCATCATGTGAACATATGTCATCACGCCATCTTATTCTATCTTGTCATCTTATGTCGTCATGGCATCTGATGTCATCATATGTCATCACGCCATCTTAATTTACCTTGTGATCTTATGTCATCATGGCATTTGTTGTAATGTTATTTTATGTATCATGTCATCTTATGTCATGAAATCTGATGTTATCATAGCATCTTATGTCTTCATGTCATCATATGTTATCTGTCATATGTCATCATGCCATCTTATGTCATCATGGCATCTAATGTCATCTTATGTCATCATGTCACCTTATGTCATCATGGCATATAATGTCATCTTATGTCATCATAGCATCTAATGTCATCATGGCATCTTATGTCATCATGTCGCCTTATGCCATCTAATGTATTCATGTCACCTCATGTCACCATGGCATCTAATGTCATCATATCACTTTGTCTATCTTACAGACTTGTCATCTGTACTTATAGGTAATAAGACAATAACATGACATCAATGGAAGAAGCTGAATCAAATTCAAGATGTGTTCCTATTGGACGGAGCATCACATATTATGCATCTATCAAAAACTCTTTCATGAACACCTCCCTATCTCACATACTAGATACACGAAAATATTTTGTTGCTAAAATCTATCACCAGTTCAATCATTGTAATTGGTAACTCCTCTCCAAGGTGAATGTAATCATTCACCCAATCTCATTTGCAAAGAGATCAATGTAAAACCTCATCATAAAAACCTTGCACAAGCTTTAACCAACTGACCTTTTTGTCAACCTCTGTATGATGCTTCTGTAAAAGCTTCTCCAGTTCCCTTGAGTTGGTCTGTACGCACAGGTCGTACTCCTTGTCAGTTTGGCCTTGAGGTCCTCCATTTCCGTCCTCAGTTTGTCCTCCAGCTGTTGGATCTGTTTCTGGTGTAGCTTCCTCATCCTCTTGTAGCCCGTGAATTGCTCTTTCAGTTCGCTCTCGTGCTCCTTGGCTTGCCGGGTGACGAGAGAGGTGGGGCGGATGGTTTTGAAGTTGTCGCGGAAGCGGTTGTACTCTTCGTTGTTTGGGTTGTGCTGTGAGATGGAAATAGGGGTGTCCGGCGGTTCTGATATGCTGCTGGCATTGGATACGTGACTCACAGGCTGTTGGAAAGTTCAAAAGAGGTTGGTTCAAAAAATGTTGTCTTAAAAATGTGATCGCTTTTAATGTGTTTTTTGAGAGCATCACAACCAGAATAACTGATGAAAGTAATATGTAAGGATTAGAAAAGGATTAGGTTCTAGGACTACTTTTAAAAGACGGGACTGTTTATAGTTTAACGATAACTTTTACAGCAACTCAAGTCTTCACTATTGATCCATCAATATTACAGATTAAGTAAGCAATTGACTGTACTGAAGTTACTTAATTTGTAACTTACATTTTTTCCCTACAAACCAAGTGTATTATTGCATACCTCAAATTTTGTATGTCTAACATTGCAAAACAAGACACAAATGTTTTTTTTTACTTCTAGCAAATGGCTCTGGTATCAAGCTAAAATTGTATGTAATAATGATCTACTGCTTATCTATTATGTTTGGATAATCTCGATTGCAATCATCTACAATCAATGATTACTTCCTATCCACCTCTCAACCCATTCAACCAAAACTGGGACTGATCTACACTCTGACAGGAGTTAAAATGGGATTGAAAATTCTGGTGTGATGCCTCCAAGAATAATAAAGACTTACAAAATCTTTGAAGCATGCAACTTTTGAAAGCTTAAGCTCACAGAATACTTTAAGCAAACAAGCTCACAATGCTTTGAACCCTACATGGTTCTGTGGATGTTTTGTAAGCTTACATAGCCTTTAGGTTGACACAAGATGTTAACACAAAATTATCAATGAAAACCAGCACTTCAAAGGTTTATGGACATGTAGAAAATTGGAAATTTTTTGATAAATTTTGTTAAATTCCAAACTGAATTTCTGTGCAATTTTGGAATATTTTATCTGATTTTCAAAATAAAAGTTATTTTATGTTTTGGAACACTGAAGATGTATAGTTATAATATGCCAGTTCTTTGTGCTTGCAATAATGAAAATTTGTCCGGAAAAACACGCGAGGATAGTTTGTCACCTAAATACAAAGGATTGCTCATCACTTCAAATATAGTGGATAGTGATACAACACACCTTTTAGGGAGACTTGACTGCAAATACATCTTTAATTTAGATTAAATGTACAGGATTTTGATGTATTTTCAAATCATTTGTAGAATGGTCAATATCTACCTGAACAAACAAATATATTCATTTGATTTGATTTTTTATATTTCTTCCAATATACAAACATTAGTTGACGCTACACGTCCAAAAACCTTTGATTCTACTTCGTATAAAACTGAAAACGTGAAAACACTGAAGCTGCTATATGGAACACAGAGAGGATAAAAACATGTAAAAAGCTGATCTTATTAAAAGGGGGAAAAGAATAAAGCACCAAATATAACCTGGAATAACAGCTGAACAGATAAAAAGCACTGGATATGAGACCTGGGTTAATCAACAGAAGTGTAATATTGCTATTGACAAAATACATTGATTTATACATAGAAAGTATTCCTGGTATATTGATATGCAAGGAACATACTGGCATGCAATGTTGACTCGATCCATTAATACTATCAACTGTTTCCAAAATACTGCACATATATCAGTGGGCATATTTACCTCACTTAATGCTGGCCGAGTTAAAATATCAAGTGTACTGTATTCGACGTAGTAAGCGCCCCTTGCTCTAATAAGCATCCACCCAACATTTTTTGACTGATAACATATCTCAACATCAATCATATGTATTTATGTACAATACCTTTTTTGTACATTCATTATGGTGATTACTTTTGAATAAGGATAGCTTTCCGTTTGCTTTCACTGAAATCGCACAGTATGCAACTCCCAAATATGGGGGTTTATTAAGGAAACTTTGCACCTAAAAAGTGGTACAACTTTATTTTTGTGAGGGACCCAGGGCTTAACACAAACAAATTCAATTTCAGAAACAATAACGGAAACAAATTCATAAAGACATTCTTCAACTAGAATGGTAAATACCGTCATGGTTTGCATGCCCATGCAAATTAACACCCATATCATATGACCTGGCCAATTATAAAAATGGTATCTAACACTAAGTCTAACATGGCATCCCATGTTCCACATGGCATCCAACATGACATCCAATCCCATCCCTTGTCCAACATGGCATTCCACCATATCTCCTATGGCATTTCAATATATATATATATACCACATGGCATTCCATCATATGTCCCACATGACATTCCACCCTATGTCCCAGATGGCATCCCATCCTATGACCCACAAGACATCCCACCCATTGTCACACATGGATCCCACCACTTGTCCCAAATGGCATCCCACCCCATGTCCCACATGACATCCCATGTCCCACATGACATCCCATCTCCAACATGACAACCCATGTCCCACATGACATCTCATGTCCCACATGACATCCCATGTCCCACATGACATCCCATGTCCCACATGACATCCCATGTCCCACATGACATCCCATGTCCCACATGACATCCCATGTCCCACATGACATCCCATGTCCCACATGACGTCCCATGTCCCACATGACGTCCCATGTCCCACATCCCATGTCCCATGACGCCCCATGTCCACATGACATCCCATGTCCCACATGACATCCCATCCCACATGACGACATGACATCCCATGTCCCACATGACATCCATGTCCCCATGACATCCATGTCCCACATGACATCCCATGTCACATGACGTCCATGTCCCACATGACATCCCATGTCCCACATGACATCCCATGTCCCACATGACATCCCATCTCCAACATGACATCCATGTCCCACATGACATCCCATGTCCCACATGACATCCCATCTCCAACATGACATCCCATGTCCCACATGACATCCCATGTCCCACATGACATCCCATGTCCCTCATGACAGTCCACCATATATCCCACATGGCATCCCACCCCATGTCCCACATGGCATAAGCTCCATAACAAGTCTTGTCCTAGCTATCAGTCCCTCCCTGATTGAGTACACTATGTATGAAAGTCTTGTCAGTCCATATAATAACTTTTATGCAAATGAGGCAAAGTCAAATAATCATGCCTTGGTGCATACCACATGGTATATATTCTATCCTATGTCCCGCATGGCCGCCATCCATGTCCATATGACATCCATCACTATGTACATATGCATTTGCATCCTATCACACTCCCTGACTGAGCATACTAAGTAAAAAGTCTTGTCAGTTCATATACTGTAGCAACTTTATGCAAATGGACACAATAATAAAAGCACAGTTTAATAATCATGCCTGATACAGCCTTTGGTGCACAAATATTTTTAAGAAGTAAGAGTTTTAAACCTCCAATGTTATGAGAGACACTTAATGATCTCTGAAAAATTTGGGAAATTATATCATCCTGCAGTTATCTTCGAAGGAAATATCAAATGTTTTGTAGACTTTTAAGTAAATTATTCTTTAACCTGTCATAAGAGTCTCTGAAAAACTTAAACATTTACAAGAAAATCAAGCCTTACGTGAGGATATCTGAAAAACTTTAACTTTTTTTCAGGAGTCAGGAGGAATTCTCTAAAAACTTTAACTTTTGAGGAAATCTCACGCAAAACTGTGAGACCGGACAAAATCGACATTATCGCAAAAAATTGCAATTACATAGGTTCGCAATGTGCTTCCCAATGTGTCTCGCAATGTGCTTCCCAATGTGCCTCGCAATGTGCTTCGCAATGTGCTTCGCAATGTGCCTGCGAATGTGCTTCGTGAATGTGCTTCGCAGAATGTGCCTCGCGAATGTGCTTCGTGAATGTGCCATGAATGTGTCTCGCAATGTGCTTAGAATGTAAGCCATGAATGCTTCGCGAATGTGCTTCGCAATGTGCCTCGCAATGTGCCTCGCAATGTGCCTCGCAATGTGCTTCGCAATGTGCCTCGCATTGTGCCTCGCAATGTGCCTCGCAATGTGCCACGCAATGTGCCACGCAATGTGCCTCGCAATGTGCTTCGCAATGTACTTCGCAATGTGCTTCATGAATGTGCCAGAATGTGCTTCATGAATGTGTTCTGTGATTGTGCTTGAATGTGCTTCGCATTGTGCTTCGCAATGTGCTTCGCAATGTGCTTTGCAATGTGCTCACCACAAATCTTACTCTCTTGAGAAAATATTCAAGCTGAAGCGTCTCACAGATTTGTGTAGAAATGACCAATATCACATGATGATGCTATGGCAATGTTGATGTGAACCTCTTGGAGAGGTTTAAATCAATGCATTACACTTAAACATCATTTTACTGAATGAAATTCCTTCAATAATATTGATCATCCTTCAAGTCCTTTTATGGAAATATATCTCAAAGTAATTTTGATAAAATAGTGGATTGCGTTCACATGCCAAACTTTTTTGAGGGAAGCACATTCCAAGAAAATTGCTTTTACATGTCACCAATAAATCTGATACATATTAGTGATGTCACAAGTGTTATTTATTGGCTTGGCAATATTTGTGTAAATATTTCAACCAATCAGAATTGTTTCTGTATTTATCTTGACGTTAACACGATAATTGGCCCACACACTGCATCAGAATAAACTGCTCTCCTTAAAGGATTAGTTCAGGGGTCAAGCTAGTTTATCTTATATGAAAGAGGACCTTAAAAGAAACAAAATGGCGAAGATAATCCATTAAGGAGATAATCAAGTTTGAAGCCGTCTTATCTTTCTAGAAATGACTGGTGTAGTAAGTCTACTATGGAAGGTTGGCACCCTTATTCTTAATAATTGTTAATGTATTTTAAAGAAAAATTATTTAACTTTTTTAATATTGAAATAATTTGTCCTCACACTTTCTTCAGCTAGTAATTTCAAATTACCTTTTCTAGACTTTGTTTTTCTACTTCCCCAACATATCCAATGGTTTTTAGGTGACAAAATCGCATAACAAGATATAATAGAATACATAAAGACTTTGAGGATTCTGAGGCTGTGACATCACAACACACTCTTGATTTCAGTTGCTTCTACACAAATGATGCCATACTTTAAACTTGAATATCTCCTTAACGGAATAAGATTTTTGAGTGCTTTCTTCACTATTTTGTTTCTTTTTAAGTCCTCTTTCATAAATAAACTTAGTTGACCACTAAACTAATCCTTAAAAAACAAAGTGGATAATAACAAATGTTCAAAAACAATTGTAACAGAAATTGTGCTAATTCATTTATGCACTTTGAAGACATTATTTTGCCCATTCCCAACATAAGATTGTACCAAACACATAAAACACCAACAAAAACTGAAAATGCTTATCATAATAAAACATTCCATAACTATGCGAACAAGCTATCCATCTATGTAAGTGCTTAATAGTTGAACATTTAGCATTTCTGGAGTGGCAAAAACTGGGCAAAGCATGCAAAAATAAAATAACTTTCCATTTTCTGATTTTGTTTAAGAGCTCAAATTATTCCTGAGAACCTGTTTGACATTGCACTGCCACTTAAATGTACTTTGCAGACTGGTTTGAGTAAATCAGTAACATCACTTATACGGCAATTTACACGGCGCATTAAAAAAAAAGCCAGCAAATATCTGATTTCTAACATTTCATAATGAAGTGATAGTTGAAACACAGCATGATGCGTCAAGCACAATGGACCTTGCTCCTTATATAATCAAGCGCCTGCCATACAAAGAAACAAACAGCTTCTGCAATGACTGATGGTGTGTAGGGTCACGTCTCTAAGTTATATAATCTGAATAAGCATCTTGTTAAGTAATAGTGCTTGTCGAGGGTTGCTTTCTACAGGTTGGTGACACTGAACTTAAACATTACAGGCTTATCTTAATATAGCTTCGTATTTAGAGGACAGGTAGGGCAGTAATGCGAAGTTGAAGTGACAAAGGGAAAACAAGTTTAAAAGTTAACAGGCATCATTACATCAACATCCATCCTTTTTGGTATGCAGACAAACTAGTAGAAGTAGGACCCACATTCATTTAACGAGTCAGAAAATCATGTTTGTTTTTTGAAGCCGTACTCGTTTAAAGTACCAGCTTCAACACACCTTGACCAGGTTTGCTTTTGATCCTTACCCTTTGGACTAACAGAGAATACTCAGTTACCAAACGCTGACTCACACGTGGTCAACAAGTGGAAAAGCATCTTTCCCTACTTCATCTGCCATTCAACTCTGCTAAATTCAGAATCAAGATCACTCCCTGACCCACACTTCCCATATAACTCACCTCAGTTGCAATATAGGTCATCACATCGCCTTTTAGCTATTTAAAACTTATGAAAACTCATCACAAATTGTTCAAGGTCACATAACCCCCTCCCCTCCTCCTCCTCCTTACCAAAAAAGCCGTCTTATCTATATCCCAAATAATATATTTTTTTTTTTGCTTTATTTCCAAATGACAGAAGCTATGCAAACATCCCAAAGAAAGTAAAAACAGAATAGAGGAGAAATCTTAGCCCACCCACCCAGAAAAGTAAATAATTAAAGGCAGAAGGTATCTAACAGATACTGCTAATGACCATGGCAGACATTGTCAAGAAAAATCTGACAGGTTTAAAAAAAAATACATGAAGTAATTATTAACTATGAATCATTTACATAAATGTGTTGCACACAACATGATGGCTCTTTTTGGGATTTACAGTCAAATGTTTTTTAAGATGCAAAAGTATCATTTAACCCAGTTTTGCACAGACACATCATTTTCCACCCATAATCTGCCACTTATAAGCTTCCAAGAGCCATAAAATTACCAACTCTTACTTTCCTGCATTACCAGAAACAGGGTGCAGTCAAATAAGAGGCAGGAAAAGTATATCACATACAATCATTCAAGCAAACCAATAAAGTTACAAGCAGCTGCAACATGCAGGACCAAAAGACGCCCTGAGATCGCTGCACAATATCAAGCCAGGCCGCTACTCATTAAGGTAGGTGTTTTGACACATTCACGTGAAACGAACGATGATTCAAATCAAATTTGCAAAAAGAGTGCTATAGAAAGTGTCTTTCTCATGACATTGTGCTTCAAGGATATTGTTACACCCCAAGTATTATCTATCACCTCTCCCCTCTCCAAAACAAATGCATCTTTTAAATGAATTTAAGGATTAGTTTAGTGGTCAAGCAAGTACATCTTATATGAAAGAGGACTTCAAAAGAAACAAAATGGTGAAGAAAGCATTGCAAAATCTTATTCCATTAAGGAGATATTCAAATTTAAAGTTTGCTATCATTTTTGTAGAAATGACTGAAATCAGGCTAGTTGTGATGTCACAGCCTCAGATTCCTCAAAGTCTTTATGTATTTTAAAGATAGTTTATTCAATTCTTCCACTATTTAAATTATTTTTCCTTAAACTTTCTTCAGGTAGTATATTGTATATATACCCTTCCTAGATTCAGTTTTGCTACTTTTTTGACATATCCCATGGTTTTTAAGCCACAAAATTGCAGGACAAATATGATGAGAATACACAAAGACTTTGAGGAATCTGAGGCTATGACATCACAACTAGTCTAATTTCAGTCATTTCTACACAAATGATAGCAAACTTTAAACTTAAATATCTCCTTAACGGAATAAGATTTTTGAATGCTTTCTTTACCATTTTGTTTCTTTTGAAACCCTCTTTCATATAAGATAAACATGTCTGACCACTGAACTAATCCTTTGACGGCATAATATTTTTGAATGCTTTCTTCACCATTCTGTTTCTTTTGAAGTCCTCTTTCAAATAAGATAAACATGTCTGAGCACTGAACTAATTCTTTAAGTGTAACTTCTAAATGCCATTATTCTGGGTTGAAATTCACGAAGTCCATTATACCCTCAATCAATATTTCGCAGGAGCAAACACTCTGATGATTTTCAGTGACTAACATTTAGGGCAGAAATTTAAAGAACTGCATTCAAGATTTTTGGCTGCCTTTTCTTTCTAATATCACAACTTTTCCATACATCAAACAGTCTTCAAATATTTTCTTTAGCCATAACACAGAAACTATGGGTGCTTTTGACATCAATTTAGACTATTCTGCTACAAATTTCAAGTTTTTTCAGTGAAGTCAAAAACTCTTACCTGCCAAAATACCTTTAAAAGTAAAATTTACACCAAATAAAGTGGAATTCTAAGTTGTGCAGCAATCTCAAGCTAATTCTCCCATCTAATACTTATCCATAACAGCTATTCCACCAAGTGCCCTTCAAGGTAAAAGAATGTGCGAGGAGGAGGAGCCAGGCAGCGTTCATTCAGTTTGTTTGCTTTGTTTAAAACACAAGGCACATAGAACACTTACAAGACGCATTGTTTGCAACCAAAGCGGCGAATGACCATGGTATGTAGCTACCGGTACCTGGTTTTGACGATCACGGAAACGGAGCAGCATCGCTGAACTGACTGATGAATAGGAATTACCAGGGCTCCCAACAGAGTAACCCCCGTACGATATGGAACCAATGGAAGAAATTGAAAGCATGGAATCTAGAGAAGGGGCTGGGGACAAGCCCCGGTCCACGATAGAGGGTAAACTAGGTCTCTGGTGAGGACGCTATAGAGTGAAAGCAGTGATTGGAGAAAATAGAGAGACAGTTTGTTAGTGTTAGTAAATGAGAGTCTTCGGGTTATAATGTATTAAGTTTGCATTTATGCAAAAGTCACTACAACCCTTTCACAAGTTCAACCAATGCAAAGATCAGCTTAAACTGGTATATCCATGCAATGGACATGCCAATTACATTTTAAAGTTCTTTCAAACCTGGATCAATTTTGCCTCTATACAGTTTAATAAATATATATTTTAAAGAGAAAATTCCAAGTAAAATTTTGTGAAAAAAGAAAAAAAACCTTACAATCCATGATATGTCAAAGTGCATTTAAATATTGTTTGATTACATTGTAAGTGTATTATATCATGCTTGTATGTTGGCGGAAAAAATAACAAAAATCAATAAAAAGAATCTCTGGTCGGATAAATGTGTATTACAACCTGCTGTGTCTTTAAGAACATGATCCACACTACTATGAAATTGTCATTTTATGATATTCAGTGGAAACAGAAATCAAGAACAGGTTTCAGAATATGTTGCGGAAATAACTTCACAAAGTTGAACCGTTTGATAATTTATTTGTATTTCAATTTTTTATATTCTATATTCACGTATATATGCATGTAATCAGCACCTCTAGCAAACAACCCTTTCTGGATTTTGGTACTTTTTTAATGCAATTATCATCATTAGTATTATTATCATTACATACTATGCGATTTTTATGTTAGCTACAATGCTGTATGATGCTTTTAGATCACTCTATCACATCACTCTATCACTCACTTACAGATTAAACTGTGCCCAATATGAATTTGCATGAGCATTTGCCAAAGGAAGAAAATATTTTTTTCTTCGAAAAGCCCTAAACAAATTCAGTATACAGATGGATTCTAATCATGCCATAATAACCGCTTCCTACTCTTCAATACATCATTCAGTGCATAGCAGTCCATGTGCAGAAATCTGTTGTTGACGCACAAACTTGGAGTGGCTATGAAGCTGATCTATTATAATAGATTTGACTTCCTCATTTTCTCACCAGTCACATTTCTATTCTCTTACATACGGTCACATGAATGTAAATGTCATCTAAATTTAAATTTAAAAATGAAACTTGGCTGCAAATCATAACTAAGTGACTTTTACAGAGAGTGTCTGATTCAGATGCTTTCATTTCTCAGATGGTAAAAAAATATACGAAAGTAAAACTGGTTAACCATAGTAACAACACAATTAGACATAAACAAGTAATGTAATAGATACCATAATCATGTATGAATCATATCCTAACCAATGACTCTTAGAATTCAAATATATTTTATTTATTTCTCAGCTTTTAAGTAGACAATATAGCACTGTCTCAAAAAGTGCCAGAGATTTTCACAAATTTGATAATGCAATCAATTTCATCATAATCCCTGCACTATTATTAGGAGACCATACAATGAAACATTATAAATAACCTAAATGCTTCCCCAACTAAACTTTTCTACCATAAAATCTAATCATTAAGTTCCTTCCCCTACCAATTAAACTTCATCAAAATATCCAAGGAACTTTTTAAAAAGTTATTCTGCAATAAAAGTGGTCAAACCCTAAACCCTCTCAACTCTACCTAATCCCAATTCTAAACACCCTAATTTCGTACCAATTCACCCTTTGTTCCATGGGTGGTCGCCCCCCAAATTTTGTCTCAAAAACTGGGTGCAGATTGACGGCTTACTAATGGCCACACACAGACAAATGGACAACAAGAGACAAAGAGTAACACTCCTTCCACCTACAGCATAGCTAATAAAAACTCCCTCGTAAAAGCAACCTCGTGAAACATGTATCAACTACAAGTTGCTACCAGGTTACAATGTCTAACCTGGACAATGTGATAATGATCATGATTATGTATCTATGAAACTGAATATTTAGTAAAAGGTGTGTACAAAAAGTCAATCTGAAATCCTTTTTCTTGTAAGATTGCTGTTACCCAAAGACTAAATAAATCCTACCCAAAGACTCAACCTTCTTTAACACGTCCAAATCTGTAAAATTATGTATCACCTACGGACAATGTAACAATGAACATGAATATGTATACCACAAACTGAATATTCAGCAATAAAAACTGTGTACAAAAAGTTAATCTGAAACCCTTTTTCTTGTGAGATTGCTGTTACCCAAAGACTAAATAAATCCTACCCTAAGACTAAATCTTCTTTAACATGTCCAAATCTGTAAAATTATGTATAACCTACGGACAATGTAACAATGAACATGAATATGCATACATAAAACTGAATATTCAGTGAAAGGTTCTAAACACTTGTGTACATATGGAGGATGCCATAGAGAATGACAATGCAAAGGGCAAAACAAAACCAACATGTGCACTTTATATTGTTCATTTCAAAAGGAATAATATCGTCATCTGATTTCTAAATAATTTAATATTCTCAAGCAAAAAAGGATAAGGACTCACCCTTGGCCTGCTGTCTATGGATGATGTGTTTTGTGCACCTCCTGGAAGACTTTTAATACTGCCTGCATTGCTACTTGTTTCTACTATACTCCCTCTGCTCTCAACACTGTTGATGCCGTTTTTGTCGAATACTTCACTATCCTGTGAACCATAATATATATCACAAAATGAAATGTTGCTAATTGATGAATGCATTATTCTTAACAGTATGTAATTAGTTAAATGTAACACAATGCATGAGCGAGTAACTGTACTGGAAAAATAATACAGATAGTTACAAAAGTTATGAAAATTGATTTGACTTTGAAAAAGGAGTTAATTTATTTACGACTATGAAGACTGCATATACCATCAACAAAGCTACATCCAACGTTTAAATGGCTATACTTTAATACCACAATTGAGTCAATTAATTCTTACAAATGGCAAGTTCTCTTTAATGTGAGGTTGATAATAAGAACAAATATATTCAATATTCCCTGTAAAAAATGTAATTGAAGATCTACATGTAGGACATATAATAAGATAGCCTGAAAGAGGTGAATATGGCAGAAGGCAGTCTCAAGTAAAGGTAAATCATTATATTTTTCAATTCTTTCCAGGCGTAGTGACTAGTGTGTAAATCCCATACACCTGTTTTGCGAAATCATGACTATACATAGTTATTTCATACATTTCTACAGTACATAATGAAGCATATATTACTAATTTTACAAATAAACCAACCATCTTGAGTGAGAATATATATACTTTTTAGAATAAAAAGTATATCTGGGTCATGACACTCCTTTTTATTAAAAAAAATGAGTACAAGCTGGGTTGACATTTGCATTTTCCCAACCATGAAATCATTCTCATCTTATACCACTTCTTATTTTGAGGTAAAATGCACATTAATTAGTATGAAAAATATAATAAACAACCTTATTATAAATATCATACAATTGATTTTCAACATTTTAAATAGCCTACAAACAAGAAAACTTCATTTTCATGAAATTACTTTCCCATAATCTTAAAAAAATTGATAATAATAGGTCATGATATAGGTCAAAATGTGACATTATGAACTAATTTGCATATTCAAATTGTTCCTACTTCCAAAAAAAAATCGGGAGTGGTATCATTGAAAAGAACTTTTCATCAACATTTCATAAATTCTATCAAAAATGCCAAAACTGCTTACCACAACAAAGTACATAAACACAAATTTAGGCAGTTTTGTACACTGAGTATGCATATTAAATGGTTTAATTTGCATAAATTTGCATATTCCAGTGTAAAAATTATATGAGCTTTTGTAAAGATCAAAGCATTACCTTTCAGTTAAAACATACTTGTAAGATAGCAAAGGAAAGGAAAATATGCATTATATAAAAAGTTTCCCAAAAAAGCAGTTTCCAAATGGGAGGTTCAGGCGTTTTAAGGGTTAAAATGTATTTAAATTATATATATATTTCTATTTCAGATATTGACTCAAGGTATGTATGGTCAAGATCTAATAATAAAAAAAAAAGTGGCAACTCTCCTTCAAAAAATTGTGCAATCAGTTAAATGGTGAATATTCAGCCAAATGTAATGCAAATTTGCATAAATTTTCCTGAATCTAAAAGTTTATAAGAAAAATTTTGGTAGTCTATTTTTATGGTAATTTTTGGTTTAAAATTTATTTTTAAGCAATTTTGCCAATATTACAGTTACCTGTAATTTGTATTTACAACTTTGAACCAATTTCGATGCGAGTTTTCATGGTTCTTTACTGAATTACAAAGCAACTTAAGCAAATCTTGTCTCAGTCAATGTATTTTTTGATGGGAATGTTTGCTATTTTGATGAGTCTTCCTGGATTTTTAAGTTCTTTGGTTAATAGATACTTTGATTCTCATAGTGCCTTATCCATCCATGGCCCCCTCCCTTTTCTTCCCCCCTCCCTTTTCTTCCCTTCTCCCTTTTCTTCCCCCCTCCCCTGGTTCATCCGTTTGTATTAACAATTTTGATGGAAAATTGGAGCTTTGATGAGTATTCTTCCAAGAATAAAAAAAACAATTTGCTGCTAGCAATTTGGACAATATTACAGATACCTAACTTTGTTTCTGACACAAACTTACCCCTGCCTCACTGGGTTCATCTTCTGAGGGTTCACCGTCTCTTTGTATTAACATCTTCTTCATCCTCTTGTAGTTCATGTTGTCTTGCTCCTTCACCAGGTTCTTCGTCCTCTCTACTAGTAACTGTATTACATTGTTGGGTCGGTCTCTTCGGATATACTCATGCTGTGGGTTGAAAAAAACATAGTCATAGTACTTGGTTGGTTGGTAAGGTTAACGACAACAATGGGTCAAAGAGTGCCAGAGAGAATAAATATGTCACACGAGGAAATAGCAGAGAATGAGAGTAATGATTGATGGCTTGTCGCAAAATTCTAATAATTTATTATGTCTCAAATGTCACATCATTTCTGGCACCTTTGGCACAGAATGTCCATCAGTTTTGCCTTTGTCACATTTGATTGACATATATTCATAAAAATTGGCCAGTGATACTCGTAGAAAGGATCAGTTAGTTGTCTGTTTCATGAAAAATGGAATCCACCACTAAAATGCAACATCAAATTACCAATGAACATGAGTGAAAGGGTAAAACATGTCACAAAATGTCAGACAAATTTTAATACATCTGTTTATTTTGTCACAAAACATTCTGTCACAAAATTTTCAAAATGTCACAGAATTTTGGACAATGAAATTTTGTCACAAAATGTCACCATGTCAGGAACGTTTCATTCTCTGAAAGAGGTTGAGAGGAAATAGTGAGATGAGCTGGTAAAGGAGAGGTTTAGATGTTGTTGCAGAATGTGATGCCAGATGGAGAAGAGTTTTTAATGTGAGTTATTGAGGAAGAGCTCTGCAAATGGAGTTGATGGGATTGAGGGAAGCAGCAATTATTGTACTTGGACTTATGAACTTTATTTCAACATCACAAATTTGTCCATTAAATGGAGCTCTTGGTCGATAAAGGAGCCCTATTAATTTTTTTGGGCTAATATTCATGACATTTTTTTAAATAGCAGCTCTCATTCTAATACTCGTGCCATTGCAAAATAAATAAATATATTCATAAGAAAGATGATATGAACATTCATATCAATCTTTATCAGTATCATCACATGCAGAAAGTGCACTCAAATATTCTAGAGATTCCATAGTAATACCCCATATTTCTGCAGCATACTCCTTTAAGCATAAGTATACACGCTTGAACACAGCCCTCCTGAGAGTATAATGTAAGTTCTAATTTCATGTCTACTATAGACAAACTACCCCTATTGAGGGTGTGGTTGGTGATCAGACCAACTATAATAATCAATATCAAAACAGCACATGTATGCAAATAAAACAATTTTAAAACCCAAATCTCAATAAATGAATGACTTTCATTTTGGTAATGTTCATTTTAAAAACAAAAGTTGGTAGAGGCAAAACATTAGTGTATTTTTATTTTCATTATCCCTTGGCTTGTGACTTACAGTGTGTGGATAATATTGGTGCAAGTAATCTATTTTGAATGGTCATTTTTTAGAATGTTCATTTTTGATAAAAAGTTTTTAGAGGCAAAACATTAGTGTGTTTTAATTTTCATTATCCCTTGGCTAGTATCTTGCAGTGCATGGATACTATTGGTGCAAGTAATCTATTTCATATGGTCATTTTTTAGAATGTTCATTTTTGATACGAAAGTTGGTAGAGGCAAAACATAAGTTTATTTTTATTTTCATTATCCCATGGCTATTGACTTGCAGTGTGTGGATACTATTGGTGCAAGTGATCTATTTTGAATAGTCATTTCTATAATGGTCATTTTTAGACCAATTGTGAGTTTGTTGGTGGGGTTTACAACAGAAACAGTGAAGTTGTGCCAGAGAGAATTAGAATATGTCAGAGGAGAAGAAAAGAATGTGAGGAGATAGTGAGTTGAGCAGGGGTTAAGAGGGGATGGGAGGGACATGTTTTGTAGTAGTAGTTGCTAGAATCTTTTGCTATTGATTGGATTCTAATCAATCTATAAGCAAACAAACAAAAGTTGAAGTTTATTGTAAGGACATTTACTACAAACATAACTGATAAATTAAGTTATCAAATCAGTTAAATTCAATTACATGAATGTTCTTACCTGTAATAACTGTGATGCAGACGGTCTTTCTGAAGGTTCTTTGGCTAAACAATATGATACAAAACTAACAAATTCTTCTGACCAATCACCGGGAGTGGTCAAGGTGGGAGGGTCATTCTGGGCAATATGATACAGGGCACTCATGGCATTCATGTTGAATAACGGAGGTTTACGTTCAGCTGTGAAAAAAAAAAAAAAAAAATCACCAATCGTATTTGGAATTGAAGTCACTAAAGAACTTACACCCAATATCACTGTATATTTCATTGTGATATAACTATTAGAAATAACCATCACTTGCCAGTCATTCATTATTTTACCTTGTGCTTCATTTTCTCTCTTCTAATTTGTCCAACACCTTGTTATATATTAACAGATGACTATCCATCAACATTACCAACAAACATTGGTCATTCTCCACAATATATCCATCTTTCCAAGAGTGCCTGCATCCATCCATGCAATATAAATTCATAAGATCATTATCCAGCCACCATAATCCTCATACACTGACCCATCTACTGTATTCCTAAACATTCACCCTTCCAGCCACCAATTCCCCAGCTTCCATACCACCAAAATCTTGCCCTTTCTTCTCCTTAACAAGTTTGTTTGTTTGTTTGTTTGTTTGAAGAGGGCTTAACGGCACCACAACAACTAAGTCAAATTGTGCCTGAGAGGTCAGATCATTCTAGAGGTAGGAAGTAAACAAGCTTTGCAATATACATTCTATTTTAATATTACATTTGATATATTATTTTTATTTATTAATCACCAACAATTTACAAATTGTACAGGGTCTGCCACCAAATTCCATCGATGGATGCACAATAGCTAATGGAAAGGTTTCACACCACAAAAATTGATTCAATATGTTCCTCCTTCCAAAACTTTCACCTAACCAAAAGATAATGTTTCATACAAACATAATTGTGAAGGTTGTTCTGCTGGTAATCAAAAACTGCTATATACTTGTTACCTGACAACAAAACTTAACATGCGCAATCAATCAAATATTTCACTGAAATGTTCTAATTATGATGGATTGGTGGCCATTTAAGCAGGTTCCATATTTACACAGATGGTCCAAAAACAGAATAAATAAAAAGACCTTTACTTATGCTGGTTAAGAATGTTACACAGTCCCTCCTTGATGAAATGTTCAAGATGTTATCATTCTAATAAGAAGTTTAGCTATTTCATCTTCACACCACAAATGTGATCAAATTTTAAAGAAGAAAAATATATTCCAGGGAAACATATTTTCTTGGTTTGTTTGTTTGATGAGGGCTTAGCGGCACCAAGACAACAAGGGTTAAATTGTGCCTGAGAGGTTAGATCATTCTAGAGGTAGGAAGGAAAGAAAACAGGGGAGATTGAGAGAAATACGAGAACTAAAAGTCAGAAAGCTGAGATCGAGAGAGGAGGTGCATGGGTGAAAAAACAAAGTAGAGAGAGGGGGGTGGGAGAGGACGACTAAATATGGTTGTAGAGGGAAGAATGATGAAGGAAGAAGATAATTTTATCCGGAGGGTTTTTCTGGAAGAACTCAGTAATTGATTTGTGGGGAGAGAGATAAGCTCTGTGAAGGGGGAAGATTGAACAAGGGGCAAGCAAGGAGAACGTGATGGACTGTGAGGGTGCAATGGCAATTGTTGCAGAGGGGTTGGGGAGAGCCAATAAAGAGGTGGGAGTGAGTGAGGTGGGAGTGAATGAGGTGGGTGTGACCTATTCTAAAACGGGTAATATGAACGTTGTGGGCACGAGAGAGGTTGTGGATGGTGGGTTTGATAGGAATGGTGGGCTGGATGACCTGGAGTTTATCAATTTTGGAGTCCCATGAGGTTTGCCAGTCATGAACAAGGGAAGCGTTAAGCGGTTTGACTTTTCTTGGTGTAATTTGTGAAATTCTTCAATATCACTTCATTGTTTCAGATCACCTTATTATAGTGTTCTTTAGAAATTCATCAGACATTAAACATATTTGTCCAAAATATAAATAAAGCACTTTTTCCCCAAATATTCAAAATTATCACAATCATATAATACTAGTGCATCAATGAAATGGTAAAAACAAGATTAGATTAAAAAAATCTCATGTATTCTTTTTCAGGTCAGTTATGCCAACGTATCTAGTTTTTTTTATAAATAAATTGATTTTGTTTGTTTGTTTAGTGTAATTAATTAAAATTGCCCACAGATAATGTTTTATTGATTGATGTGACTTCTAAGCATGTCAACAGCAAAGATCACATTGTGCCACAGGCTAAATTAATTTTAACTGACTCTAAACATCAGTATCATTCAACAGCAATTGAAAACTACATACCTTCTAGAAAGTTACAACTAAAATTTTAGAATAAATTGCGATAACCACTTACCTAATTCTACACATGTAATACCTAATGACCATATATCTACTTTTCCATCATATTGTCCTTCGTCCATTGCTAATATAACTTCAGGAGCCATCCTGTGAATGAATAGAGAAAGGAAAATCAATCTTAAAGACAGAAAGCACATTTGTCAAAAGCTCTGTCCTTCAAATAACTCAAAATAATTTTTTCCCACAATGATTAACAAATAATTAACAGACATGGACATCAGCGGCAAATGCAAAACATTTTTTTTAACTGTGATAACTAAGTACTTGACAGTACATGAAATGCACCCAGCCCAGTTTAGAGTCTTGGACAGTTTAAGAGTCCCTAGTGATGTCAAGGAGTAAAGCGGGCATTATAATTAATTTACATCTGACAGAAACTGTTTACATACAAATTAATCCTTGGAAATCCTTTCTCTTGCAAAATCCCAAAAAATCTTCACAATTTGTGAACCATAGAGAGAAATCCCACATGGTTCCGATGATAACTTTGGATTAGAAGCAATTCTTATCTTTAAAGTAAATCTTTAAATGTTGCCTTCTTACAGGTTTATTCATCATACTGGAACATGTAAGTTGTGTATATTCTGTTGCTTGTTTAAGTGTTAAGGTTTTTGCCTTAAACTGTAAGCCACAATCACAACAACCAATGAAAAATTAAATTTGGCTCAATAACTCAACATTCTATGGGATCCTGTATCATCCTTGCTTTTATCAACAGCATCATACCAAGTTTGTTATAAATCTGACATGGGTTTGTGAAAATATGAGCATAAACATAATTTCACATTAAGTCTCGCTTTTCTCATTAATATTTAAAGACATCATCACCAAAAACAATACGTATCAGCTGCAGACCAAAACACACCCATATACCAAGTGTAGCATAAATCCACCTTAATAATCTTGTGATATCATGTTTGCAAGCTTAATAACAAAATTTTATATTAAGCCCCGCCTACATCATGACATCAGCACCAAAAGCAATAGGAATCATCTACAGGCCACAACGCATCCATGTACCAAGTATGACTTAAATGCACCTCACTGTTCTTGAAATATCTTGTCTACAAGCTTGTTAACAGAATTTTACATTTAGCCCTGCCTACCAATTAATATTCATGACATCAGTACCAAGATCAACAGGGCACCTCGACAAACAACAGCACATCCATATACCAAGTAGAACATAAATCCAATGCACACACACACATACATACACACAAACACATACATACATACATATATACACCAGCATGACTACATATGTTCCTTATGGCTATCGTATATGAAGCAAAAACCTTCATGAATTACACCACAGTAAGAACTAAAAAATTAGGTAAAAACCATTCACAAGAATTTTTGATATGAAGTTAACAGCCAAGCAGCAATTTAAGGTGGCAGTGAGTTGAAATAGGTGACAAAATTCCAGAAAATTTCAAGTGTGGAATATATGACAGAAACTTTGGATATATGTGGCTGAATATGACATAAACGAAAAGACAGTAAGTATGAAACCTTATACAAGGTTGATTAAATTTATTGAATAAACCCATCTATCCAGAAGACATCTACTTTGACTGCTCTGTTTTATGACAGTAATTTTCCCGAAAAATATGTCATCAGATGGGTTTAGATGTTGTAGTCTATAAGGGTATGCTACAGAATATATCGTCACAGGAATATAATGTTGTCCTATGTCCAAAATGCCACTCTGAGATAATAGCATTTTAAGTTCTTAATTCGGCATAAATTTAGCACCTTTGTTTAAAATAGGCTAAAATGGATATAAGATGCATATTAATAGAGCTTATGTAACTATTTATTGGTAATATTGTCAACACTAAGATTATGAACATTTTTGGAATATTTTTGGGCCTTAAATTGACTCAGGACAATATTGAATACCAGATATTTTACGTACTATATTAATTTATATATTTTTATTATTTTATTCATTTATTATTAATCAACATTTTTTATATATTGGGTTAGGTATAGAATGCAGATAAAATGAGGAAAAATCTCAGCTTTCCCCACTTGTTGCCATGGTAACATACAATAAACAGGATCTGGGTATTAGAAAATAATTGATCAAGTAAAATTACACGTTTGCAAACTAAAAATATTCCAACTGACCCTCCTTATAAATATACCTTGCTTTTGCCTATTTCAGTAAAAGTGCTTTGTCCAAATTGTTTCAATTTTCTTGGTGTTTATTGAAATGAAAACAGTCCTATGTCCAAATGGAATTTAAAACAATGCTATGTCTGGGACATAGGACAGTTTATCTTTCCACAAAATGTATTTCTCGGACATAGCACATTTTATTTTTCCACAACACTTTTCCCCAAGATGATACGTATTAAATCAGAGGTATAGAAAGTAGCCTACTTGGTTATAAAATATTTTCTAATCATAAAAAAAGTCATTTTTGCCAAAAAAGAACATAGGACAACTTTACTTTTTGAGACGATATCATACATAAGGTAATAAAGATGTACTGTATATTCCTTAAAAACCCCCCCCCTCCCTTTGATAAATGCCCGCTCCCCATGTTTTTTTTAAGGTGACAATCCTAAAGTCACACATAAATTGATTGGTAATATCATAATATTAAATACACAATATGATTTAACACTAGGCTTCATTAAACACTCATTCAAAAAATGTAAAACTGTCCGAAAAAATACATATGTTAACAGAGTTGAATTTTACTTGCAATGCACACAAGAACTGACTGAAAAATTACTTGATGAGCCAAATTAATCATGCCAAAAAGGGGGAACATATCAGAAAATGAAGTGAATAAATTGTTTCAACAGAAGTGAAGTTCAGCGTAGTTATAAACCGATTGCGGCTATCTGACCATTTCGAAGAGACAGGTGATGACATACTTTCAAAATTTCCAACAGTCAGAATGAGGCTCCAGTTCTAGTTTACAGCAAAATATGCCGGAAAAGGTAGTTTTAATCGTAACAAAAAAGTACCATTACTTTACTTCTTTCTAGACAATGATTCTTTGCATTTTTTCATGAAAATGATCAATTGTACTGAAGAAATAATTTTTCATGGTTTAGAAAGCCAAATTGAAGCATTTCAGCCAATACACTTCATATACTAGTTCGGTAGTTCCGCGATTTTTTTTTTCATTTTACCAGCGGTTTTATAAGTACATTTGAAATTTAATCTCAAATAAATGCCCACCCCCCTCCCTTTTGGAATATGATATACGGTAGTCATTTTTCTCAAACAACTACCGTTTCAATCTGGAATATTAAATTTATACAGTTTTTGATCCTCAATACTATCTCCCTCAACTAATGCAATACTGCTCAAGTTGTCATTGCAAATTTTTATCTTTCTGTTTCTCACTCGTTTTATAATTTACAAATGCAAAGTCTTAGAAATTGGAAAAGTTAACAAGTCATAAGTGACAGTTACTCACCAATATGGAGTTCCTACAAATGAGTTTGCTGGGCTTACCAGGGAAGCTGAACCAAAATCAGCTGTAAAAGAAAACAGAACTTAAGTAATACTGCAAAGTTACCTTTAAACTATAATCCATATTTGCATTCAGTATTGCATTAGAAAATTAGGGTATAGTGCTTCAGGGAATTTCTCACTACTATCTTATGAATGTCTCAATCTTTTGCAAGTCAAATTTCTGCCACTTTTATTACAACTACTGAACCAGCCTTTGAAGCCCACCCTCTCAAATGAAAGTTCTTAAAAATAGCAGTGAACTGTGAAAATGTGTGAAGAATAGTGCAAGGTCCTGATGACCTCAGTGGTTAATGACCTACATAACCCTGCGACCAGGTGTCAATATTTGACCATGTCTTTAATTAACATTTTGCAGCCTGTAACTTTCTGTTTAGTAAAATGATACCAACAAATTTCTTTTGACACACATTGTAAGCACCACTTGAATTAAAACTGCAAACCTCATAACACTCGGCTCACACTTAAGCCAACTACTTAAGATAATGGCCATTAAAACTTAATAGATAATTCATAATAGATTATTGATATGTTAAAATAGTCTTTAACCTTTCATATGATAGTGTGAATTCTCACCTGATTTGTTTTTCTTTGATAATTTCAAGCTATTAATTTACTCAGTCAAGTATTGTTCGATATGCCTATACTTATGTATTATGTTTATATAAGCTTCTATGAATGTTGAGAAGAATGTCTACAATATCTTCAGAGTAATGTGGTCAATCTTCAACACCAAATTTGGTACATTTCATTGTTTTAATCCTATCAAGTGGTCTACTAGGCCATATTATTAAGATATCTTGGAAATGTTAAGTAGAGGAAGAAGGGGGATTTCAAAACAATGGGCTTTACAAATAGTATATAAAATAGAGGAATAATTTGCATATATTAGAGAGGATTATCTTTGACCAGTCTGGTTCACTTGTAATCTTAAGAACCAAGCTGGTGTTCCAGACACTTTGTTGGGATTGAAATCCAGGGCTGTGCAGAGTGATCATTTTTAGTAACAATACAGCTTCTTTTTCATCTTTGTTTTTGTGGTTCCCATGGCTTCCTGATAGATCTACTTGACAATAATTAAGAGTCTCTTCTTACCTAATTTGACAGTACCGTTATCTTCTAGTAGAATGTTTCCAGCCTTGATGTCTCTGTGTATCCTGTCATTGCTGTGCAGGTATTCTAGCCCCTGGAGGGCGTCTTCACATATTGCAGCTATTTCTTCTTCTTGTAAAGGTTTCTTTTGAACTGAAATTATCAAAACGATTGAACTACTCATTACCTACATACATAAAGCAATTCAGTACAAAGAACATATCTATCCAAGTGACTTATGAATCCATCACCTACACTTTACATTTTGAAAATCAATTTTAGGATTTGATATAACCTCTTGAAGTATGGAAATAGGCCACGCCCACCCTAACAACACAGTTACAAGGTGGGATAAACAAACGTAAAATTCGCAATCATGCATGGCCAATGCATTGACATTAAGATGTTCATGTGGTCTGCTGCAAGTATTGATCCAGTTATGTCACTTCTCGGGATCTTTAGAGTTCTTAGCAAAAGGAATAAACAAAATTGTGTTTGCTAACCGTACTGGGTAACAGGAATCAGATATACAAAGCCTGTAGCGTAAGTAGGTGCAATCTTTGTCACTATCTTGTCGTCACTCAGTCTGTGTGTGCAGAAATTTGTATTGTGCAGTATAATGCATTGACTACACGAGCGCACGCCGCTAGCTAGGATTTTTGCAACACTTAGTTACACCGATTTTGTTGCTATGCAAATTTGGCTGGTGATTGGTTAAAAATGCTGTCAATCAACCAACTCAAAGAGCTTAATTCTGTTCCTGCTATTCAGTTTTTATTTCTCCCAATATTCATCTCCAAAAAATATCACAATTAAATCAGAGAATTTTTTTTACTAGACACCCAAAAGACAAAATCTTTTGAATAGGTAGAACCTTCAATGTAGTCTTCACAAGTCTTCCTATAAGAACGTTTAAGATCTTGTTTGTATATAAGACACTTCAACATCACCATCTTCTGTCACTTACCTTCTACTATGTCTGATGCAGACCCTAGACAATATTCCATGGCAAGCTGAAAGGAGAAAATATGAATAACTTGCATTTATTGTAAGTTTATCGTACCAGAAAATCTATATCTGAAATATTTAATATACATACATATACGTCTATGAAAATATGTAAAAGTAAGATTATCTGTATTCATTTTTTTTTATTATGAAAAACTATGTAAATAGCAGGCATACAAAAACTGCAAAATCAGGTGAAATTATCAGTTGAAGCAACAGTAGTACCCTCACTTATTTGTGAAGATAGCAGATAACAAATTCAAAATTAGAAGTAGGCCGGTTTACAGCTTGCTGAATTCTTTTCAAGTCTTACAATGCAATTTGGGGGTCAAGTAGGGATAAATGACTAAAAAGACCTCTCAATATTCTGTGGAAATCCATTGTTTTTTAATCATGCGCTACAATACTCTGAAATAAAGCGGCTAATTCCAACAGTATTGAAACCCCCATGTAACAAGAAGAGACAAATTTCATTTTTTCACTGGATGAAATTTAGAGAGAAAAAATGAAAAGAAGTAGATGGAGATTTTGACCCTTTTTCATACAGTACATTCCTTTTTCATACAGTGCAAGGAATATTCCTATGAATTTTAATTCTTTCATATATGATAGAGAATTTAAAAAAAAAATAAAGTCGTGATAAAACTATGTTAATAAAGGGTTAATGAATAACGCGTTATGCGTTCGGTACGGTATAATGCATAGAAGCTGGGCACAAATTGAGAGACAAACGAGGGCGGAGCCTGTGTGCAACCAGCTACAATGCATTATTCTGTACCAAACGCATAGTGTGTTATTCGTTAACCCTGTTCATATATATATTGACTAATTTTCATTTTAAAATTTTTATCTAAAAATCGCAACAAAAAAATGGGAAATAGATTGAAAAGAAAAATACACAAATAATACTTTTGGAGTAATTTTGCAATATCACGACAATATTAACAAACGTACAGATATCGTGCGTCGTTTATAAATATGCTCATTGTACACCGCGCGAGAACAATACAAATTTTAGACGCGTTGGCAAAACAAGTGTACGTGCATGATTTAATGCGCTCATGCATTCAGCACAGGATAATGCATGATCATTCGCAATACATTTTATGTACTAATGTAAGTATGTAAGAATATCTGATTTCGTTAGAAGTTATGAAATTTTAAAGTATTTTTGTATTTGGACAAAAGTGACTGATTGGCAACATCTGTAATGTCATAGAGACAATTTCAATAAAAACTTCTTTTGTACTTCCTTAAAAATAATTTGATTTTTTTTATCATTGTAAATGTGATGTACACCAAGAAAAAAACAAAATGTTTTCTCGTAAATTATATATTCAACCTATCTCTATAATGAACCAAAAATTATGTTCGGTAACATAGAAAGAGTGTGATTAAAATTATAAGAAATACATAAGAACTGTGCTGGAATTGCCTTGATGACATCACCTAGCTGAAGGACATATACTGTACTGTACAAGGTATTTTTAAGAACATTTTCCTACTCTTTAAATTGTTACAACTTCTTAACGGAATAAGATACTTTTTTTACCACTTTGTTTCTACAAATGTTCGCTATCATATATAAAAAAAAAATACATCCATGGGAATATTATTTAAATTTTTAAAGATTTAAAGATTTTAATACTCAAAATATTATGCTTTTTTAGGTTAACAAACAAGAAAACATTTGTAGTTTTCCATATACTGTGAATCACAATTTCCATCAAGTCCATTACAGTCTATAAAAGAGCAGAATCATTCCATTACTCCCATCCTCCTTTTTAACCTCAACCTCAACAAAAAATCCCATCCCCACCCTCAAGTACTTTCATCAAGTTCAAGTACACGTACAAAAACTAGCCTAGTAAAACTTACTAGTAATCAAAGAAGATAATCATTTGCATATCTAACGCAAATAATAATCACCAGATAAATCAAGCATGAAAAGCCCTGGCTAATTTATTAACAATTAGCACTGTTTGAATCAAAGCAAACATTGCAAGTCACCGCCATGGCATTCCTGGCAGAGCATGCTGGGATCTAATTAACTTGTCTACTCAGTACAGTATCAGCTTATTAATTCTCATTATGAAGTCTAAACAATTGCGACTAAATTATCTCTTGTGTTTTTGCTTTCATTAGCTTTCGTAAGTAAGACATCAATAACGCGCAAGATGGGTATGGATACAAACTGGTAACTCTGTTCTATAAGTTTCGTACGTACGTTCTGACTGTACGATTGAAAAAGGAATTATAGACGCATTTAAAGCACCATGTGAGACAAGTTTGTTATTCAAGTACAAGGGTGTTGAGTATAAACATCGGCAAATGTCACGGGTTATAGGTAGAGAAAAATGTTTACTCCTGACGATGGGTGATTTACAAAATTCATCAGTACACCCAAAAGTGTACCCACAACAAGACAATTTTTGTACATTTTGATCATGGATCAACTCCGAGATCAACTAGACTGCAACACACGTTACTTAAAATTATGGTTGTCCTGGGAGAAAATAAAGTTGCCCTTTGAATATAAATAATACATTTTGTGACGAAAAATATCTTTTGTCTACAGGCAGAGCTTGAAAATTTAGGGATGTACTGACACACTTGTGTGTCATTCGTTGAATAGTGATTTTGATTTCTTTCTGTTTCAATGGGTTTTTTCATATTAATAGTTTTGGTTCCAGATGTTCTACCATTCGAAACACAAAGATTACACAGGGCTAGTGATTTGACCTTTAATACTTTGCTAATAGGAACGTGATAAAGCTCACAGGCACATTAAAAATACCTTCCAAATTTAAAAACGTCAGTATCAAAGTTGTCAAATTCATATGAAGTCTCAAATATCTAAGATTTTACCAAAATATGTCCTAAAATATTTAGAAATTCACACAACTACATGATTAACATAAATACCTTCCAAATTTAAAAACGTCAGTATCAAAGTTGTCAAATTCATATGAAGTCTCAAATATCTAAGATTTTACCAAAATATGTCCCAAAATATTTAGAAATTCACACAACTACATGATTAACATTTTGGATATTCTACAAATTGTCACATCCCTTAAAAACATACAGGGGGTTATTACTATTCAACTGTTGTTCTCTGACTTTACCTTCCCATACAATACTAGAACTCAACTTGTTTCAATATTCCCATGGGTTTTTGTAACCTTTCATAAGAGAAAAATATTAGAAACAATTTAGTACAAAAATCATGTTGATATGTTATTCCTACCAGCAGATATTTGAATTTTAAAGTAAACAAAATATGCCAATTAACGAATAGGGAAAGGCTAAGTATGACATCACAGCAACACAATTCTCCCACAAAGTTTGATGTATTTCATTAAAATCTATCATCCTCTTTTATTAGTAAAACCCGTGAGAAAAATAAATTGATGAAAGTTAGATATTTATATACATTGCCAAATTTACCCTACTTCAATAACTTTTGGAAAATTATTTCTAATCATACAGAAACAAGCACTTAACGTTCAAAGAAAAACATAAACATTTGCAATGGAATTGCCTCTATGACATCATCGAACACAAATTCATTATACTGTACAAAAACTTTAAAATGCACATGGGAAATCTTTAAAAATCCATATCTCCTGAACAGAAATATGATATCAACCTGTTTTTGTACCAACTTAGCTCTAAAATTATGCTCTTTCAAATAAATTTAAAAAAAAAATTAAATTATGGGAATTTTCCTTTAACTCTCCATTTACCTAATCTCCTCAACGAGGGTCAGTCAGTATACCACAATGTGGAGAATTTGTTACTGCTAGTTCAAGCACTGCCTGGGGAGAATTTTCTTATTCTTTATCATTCATCAAACTCTTATCACCTGCTTCCCAAAGTTATATCAAAATGACACCTTCCATGCAATATTCATACTGTATCAGCCAGTGCATAATATACTAGATTAGAGGAACTTCCTGGTTAGATGAAGTGTTTTGTGGTTAGAGAAAAAAAAATTCCTGGAAACTCTTGAATTTGAATCCTTATATCTATCTATGACACATGAACACATTAGGAAGTCTGTGATAGGAAGCTGCTGTTCGTTAAGTAACGAGGTTCTTCACAGATTTAAATTTTGAACATGAACGCAACAGCCATGTATGTATGCAACTGTACATTGCGGTTCGGCAACTTGAAGCTAGAAATGTTGATGCACAAGTTTGTGCTGGATGAAAGGGCAGACAGCTGTGTGTATTAGTCTCAAATTCGTTTAAAAATTTCTGCCTCTACAATTTTAATGCTACTTGAGGAGTTGGGTAGGCGTTCATGGTTTAGATTTTAAAACAAACAATTGATTAACATGGATTTACTGAAGAAAAAAAAAAAGTTAGAGGTCAAACAAGTCTATTATCATATAAAAGAGGAATTCAAAGGAAGCAAAATGGTGAAGAAAGCATTCAACCATAACCAAAAGTTTCTGTGGTTCCAATTTTTGTTCTTCTTCATCAGCTGATTGATTTGCAAAATGTGTATTAACCCTTACTCTACCACGCGGCGATAGTATCGCCGTTTTCAAACCACCTTTTTCTAAAAATAAAATCGGGACTTTACCACAGTCCTATAAGAGTAATCTTGGTATCATTTTAAAG
>JAIGNY010001387.1:917500-1090000 GCA_020152595.1 Chiridota heheva
CAGGGGGAGCGTAGGGAAAGAAGGGGGGGGGGGCTGAAATAGTTGTACATAACTATTTGAAATAACATGCAAACTTTTCGGTAAGCTGGTAAGTGTCCCAACAGTTTTGTCCAAGATTGAAGATACACCTAGCAACTAAAATACAGTTACTCATTTATTTACATTTCTTTGTTGTGTTTTAAAAGTGCATTACAGAAAAGGCCTTTCATCCAAAAATTCCCACTGTGACTTCACCTGAATGTATTAGAGCAATTGGTTGGTTAGTTCCATTTGCATTATTACATTGCTACACCATCACAAATATCCTAATAAGTTCCCATTGAATAAATATCTACAAGAAATACATTTGTATGTATGTACATTTATATATAGTGCCTTTTCCAAAGGTTTCAAAGCACTCAGGAAGAAACGAAAAAAGAAGATTAAAAGATAAGGAGTAAAGAATAATGTCAAGTTAAAGGAAACAAGTGGATTTTTAAATAGCAAGATTTTTCAAAGAGTCGCATGACTTCTCCATGAACCATACTGTATCCATTTTATTTTCCCATCAGGTCATTGCTCAAAATGTTGGTGACCTTTCAAACTTAGCAGTTCAAACTAAGATGACTACAAAGCAGCACAGGGTTGGACCCTTATTGACTAAAGTTGTGCTGACTTCCAGGCTTCTTTCTGATGATTAAGTTGTTATGATCATCATACCTTTACACACTTTAAAGTTGGTATTATGAACACAAACATGCCATTTCCCTTCCCACACAGTACAGACACAACATTGTCTGATGTAGTTAGGATCTGCTTTCAGGTTTTTCCAGTTTACTTTAGATGCAACAACACTGTGGCTTTCCTGCGAAGGGGTCATTGACCAGCATTAAAACAACCTACATCAAGTCAACTAATTGAGCTGGTCAAAGCAATGTATTGTGTATCGTCAAGAATACAACAAGAGGATGTGTTAACCCCACAGAACCAACCAAAATCTATATTTTGGGGGCTCCCAAGCACTTTAAAACACTGCGATACATACAATTCATTTTTTCTTTTTTATGGCACACTAAATGCCAAATTCCCACTGGCCCATAACGGCTAAGGTCCTTTTAAAGATTAGAGTGACACTTTAATGCACAGCATGACCTACTTTTTTAAAAATGGAAATGAAAACGTGAAATTCAAGAATATTCTGAAGAACTCGCATTGGTCTCAGTTTACCAACATACAGCTTTTTGAGCTTCCATATTTATGAAAAAATGCCTTCCAACCTCCTACATGTACATCAATAATTATGCATAGATGATGAAAAATTTCCAAATTTTTTCACCCTCAACTCAAGAAAGTAATCAGATATGATATTTCCCCAATTTAACAGATAAGTACTTCTTGAATTTCTACTCTTTCCAGAAGCAAATAAGGCATAATCACCACTGTTGAATGTTTGTGCAGAACATCTGCATAATCCTTGCATGTACATGTGTATGTCCCATGATAGCCAACGATACTGCTTGTTCACTTTACAATAATACATGTATCGTACAAAAACCAGTAACACAGCTAACAGTATACACATACAAACAGGGAGATTCCACCTGCAAAATATCCCTAAGGACAATTGCCCATGGATAAGAACACAATTTCTCTAGGTTTTACAAAAATAATGACCTATCAAACATTGATTTTCAGGAAGAATTGTTTTTGTCAAACCAAATCTAAAGGTCAAAAATTCTGCCAGAATTTAATAATGAGACTTCCTGCAGTCATAAGTTTGATAAGTAATATTTTGTCTTTGTTTTGAGTATAAGAAAGAGAGCATGCAAAAGGACAAAATATGATTATTAATGAATATTAATCTATTCCCCATTGACTATCATTATTTGTATGGCAGAAATAGATAGCATGAAGAAAAAAAGAGAGCACAGTAATAATTTTTAGAAAAGGAAAAAAAAGTCAACATTTCTAATTTATACTATGAAAAGAAAGATAGTTCAAAACCCTTTTTCACAAGATGAATATATGAGATCTTTTCATGGGAAAATAGTTTCCAGTAAAAGAAGAAAACAAACAAGATTTCAGAAAAGAATTAAGACAACATTGCCAGAGGGGTTAACACTATGCGCTGGTTAGTGCTGTTGAAGATTAGCTAATCGTTCGCAACACGTCAAAAACGTTTAGTAAAACTTTGAAGCGATTAATCGCGAAAATACTATATGGGTGGCCTAGTGTACAGTGACATTTAGCAACACTTATAAATATTGTAAAAAAACTAAAAAAATCACCTAAAAGGTTTGAGCTACTGTATATACTGAAAACAAACCTCTTTATGCTTAAAGTGCATGAAAATGGCATTAGAAATCAAGCAAACTCCTTCGTTTCCTTTATTATCGAACGTTTATATCTTTCTACTGCACGATCATAGCCACAACTAAATTCAACTGAAATTGTTGGTGCACTTTAACTTTAAGAACTCAAAACTGATTTTACAGGCCATAGCCAATGCTGTACTGGGGTACGGTCGGTCCATAAATTATTTTGTAAAAGACCAGGTGGAACTTTAGACTGCCAGAAATCAGCAACATTTCTTATAAATATCTTTTTTCTACACTTTTTTGAATGTCACCTGAACCAAGGATCTTTATTTTCAGGTATTTCTATCAGCCTAACAGGTAATTTTAAGACATGATATTTGGATTTGTTGAGGTTCTTGGCCTATTTATGGTCAGAAAATGCATGTTATGTTAGCGTGGGAACTGGACCAGTTCCTTTAATTTGTTTTCTTTTTGTGGGTAAAGCTTGGTTGCGATTAATCGCCAAAAGCCCTCAAATTTGTGCAATTACACGTTTAGTAAATTAATCATAAATCGTACAGTAGTTCATGCAATTCCCTCCATATTAAACTCCAAACCTGCAATTTCCATGTATTTTGTATACTGTCCAAGTTGCTTTGGCTATATAAATCTTAAAGGTTATTTCCTGGCAGAGAGGTGAAAAAGAAATCTAACAAAACCAAAGTGCAAAAAGGGGAGATATGAGCTAACTTTTCCAGCATTCTACATTCGTGTAGAAAAAATATCTCTACTAACACATCTCTCTCTCTCTCTACGTACGCTTTGTATTGTGCAGCACATGTGAAATTTGGCATCCAGGTCCTTCTAAAAACATGTAAGTCTTATTGCTTGGGGTAAAAAAAAAAATCTGAATTTTCCTTGTGGGCCCACCCTTGTAACAGTGTTATTGCTTGCCATGCTTGGTCCCCAAAAAATCTTTATTTCCATGTGGGCCCATGGGATTTACCCACCCTAATGCTGCAGCCCTGCTATTAGCAAATGAGAGAACAAAGGAAATCACAGAAAACGTTTCCTTCGCCCGACACAGGACAAGATATCTCACAAGAATACTTACAAAATAAACAGCACCGAAACTTCCATGGCCGATTTCTTGTAGGTCTATAAACAGCTTTTCAGGATCATCTTCAGCGAATAGGGTTGCTACCTCTCTGTCTTTGATCTGTGACACGCGTGTGGGAAGGGGCATAGTTTTTTACAGTTTTGTGCGGGGCGTCCTTTGATACTCTTCACCTCTATCCTACGCCGCCTATCTGAACTTTGAGTTGGCAAGTAGAACGGATCTCCGCTTCTATTATTTACTGCTTGTATAATTAGTACTTTGCTCCAACCTTGTTCTCTTCTGACACATAATTTTTGCTGCATGGGAGAGATCTGTCATGATCTGAATGGTGCTGACTTGGCCACTCTCTGTGCCTTGGTTGTTGATTTTAAATGCTGTATCATGTTAACAAGGGTAGATCCCAGAATAGGCTTTTCATTTGGTATGGGTCGGTCTTATCAATTCTTTGACTGTGTTTTCATAAAATCTGCAAAAGGAATTGAAAAAAATAAGTAAAACATATACATATTTACATTTGTACAAAACAGGTCAGTTTACATTCCTTTTAATTGGCAGGGAATGCAATGTACACTATAAAGTAGAAGTGCTACAGTTCATATGTGTTGAGTTCAAAAACGAGTGTTACGAGCGAAGTACTTCAACCCTACACTAGATAAACATCAATTAGCATTGGGATAGAAAAGCTTAACTAAAATCTTCGCTGGATTTCCCAAACAGGAAGTATTCGTTTAATGACCCTGATAAGACTTACAAGCAGATATATTACAGTTAGCAACAGCTACAGTTTCATGCATGCATCTACCTATTGTACAGTAGTACTTGAATTACAGCTACAGTACATAGCTTATGAACTGCAAAACCATGGGTACAGGTCCCTGGTTGGTTGTACCATGGAGCTTACACATTTATGGCAATGCTATTTTTGTTTTCATAAAAAAAATAAAAAAAAGATTTGGGGGCAAGTTAGGGGTTTGAAGAATGGTTTTCACTGCATTGCTCATCGGGGAAAGTTAAAGTACCTCTTTTTTAATTCGTAACCAAAAAAAAAATATTACCACGACGCTCCAGGACTCCTCCATCTCCCTCCCCCGAGCTCACTCTGGGACCACCATTGATGAACTTTCAGGTAAAGCTAATGCTTCTCTTGCATGCAAGTTGATGCAACAATACTGAATATCATCAATCCTAGTCTACTACTGCATAAACTGTATTGCTCTCAATTTGTCTGTGTTAACTTTTGACTGGATGAATACCTGCGAGATTAGACATTTATTTGTGAAACTCTACACAAATAAGTCTAGTTTCCAGTACTAGAAAATTATTTACAATTACAGGCAGTTTTTGTTTCCAATCTACTGTAACATCATTTCTAAATTCCACACAAAAAAAGAATTCTCTCAAAATGTAGGCTCAGAAAATCACAAATCAGGTCTGTAATGCACGTGTCAATTGTGTGATCATCCCTACACCCCCGCAGAAGGTGAGTCATATTCCACCAAAGTGGGTGGACAAAACATGTACATTGACCCACCTTTTTGTGAAATGACATACTCCAAATCAATCACCTCTGTGCAAATTCAATGGGTCTAAAGTAAATTGACCCACCCCACAGTCACTCTGGTGACTGACAATTTGGTACATAACACACATGTGAGTCACTATTTCATATGTCAATGACTCACCTTTGACTGACATTGCCAGGGGTAGTAGGAGTGAGTCATACAACTGACAAGTGCATAATACCAGTAACTACATTTACTCTGCACATATAATTTTAAAATCTGTGTCATTATAACGCAATTAAGGCATAACCAGCTCCAACATTTTATGGACAAAAACTTCACTATGAAAATACCTGTAATATTCCTCTTTTGACATTCATTTAAATCCAAAAAATTTCAAGTTCACTTTGTGGTCCGTACTTCACATAAGCTCTTTGTAACATTTTTCACTAAATTCCCGATACAAAACTGTATATCTTCCTACAGTACATGATCCAAACCAAACCAACAAAGAACTAATCCTGCAAAATGTGCTTCTGGATCAAGACGGGACATGTTGAAGACAGGCATGTGTGGAATTTGGCTCTTTCACTGATTTTTTTTTTATATTTTTTTTTAATGGGGACTCTTTTCCCAGGGTAGCATATAATTCTGGAATGCAGAGTTTGTACTTCATAAGCAGCAGTGTGTTTTTATCTTACAGGGCATCCCCTTAAAAAGTGGTTTGGTTTGGTTTGTTGATGTTTAACAGCACCACGAAATCAGCCAAATGTGCCAAGTTAATAAATAATGGCGTAAGAGTTGGGATAGTAAGGAGATGAAAGGTTTGTAAGGGAGAAAAACGGGGAAAGGCAGAATGTGGGAGAAAAATTTGGATGAAAAGAAAGGGGTGTCTTAAAAAATGGGAGAGAAATAATAATAACGTTTTTTTTTAAACCTTAGATTTCAGTAAAAAAATCAAGAAGAATTTATGGTAGTTGAAAAATAAAAATAAAATGGGGAATAAGGAAATAGTCAGAATACAAAAATAGGCTTCTCCTGTCAATCAGATACTAAGCTTTTACAGGCTCCGGTTGTTTATTTGACCCATGTCAAATGTTTTAAAAGTTCTTAATATTCCTAAGTAACTATTGATGGTGCAAAGCAAAATATGGCAATGGAGGTTTTAGTCTCCCACATGAGAAAGACAGTCAAGAGAAGAAGAT
This sequence comes from Chiridota heheva, assembly GCA_020152595.1. Lineage (NCBI taxonomy): Eukaryota > Metazoa > Echinodermata > Holothuroidea > Apodida > Chiridotidae > Chiridota > Chiridota heheva. The sequence continues at coordinate 923,604 of JAIGNY010001387.1, forward strand.
AATGTCATTTTTGTAATTAATAATGTGCACGAAGTTTCAAAAGTTTCAGAGTTCCGAATAAAATCATAAGTAACTATGAATTGACAGACCTTACCCTAAACACATCTACCCCTCGATTTCTGCCCTTCCCTTGTACCAATACGTCACAAATTTAAATCACTTGTTACTTAAGCAATAATAAAACCACACACCAAATTTAATCTGAATCCAATCATCAGTTCTTTATATATTCTAATAACAAACTCACCATAAAATGTCCCCACCCCCTTCATTTGTGCCCTTCCCCTGTTCCAATATGTCTCAATTTGAATCATTTCTTCCTTAAGCAGGCACAGAACCACACACCAAGTTTCATCCAAATCATCAGTTCTTGAGATATCTTGATGGCAAACAAACACACAGACAAACAACAAACAGAGGCGAAAACATACCCTCCATCCACCTTTGTTGGCGAAGGTAAATATTGATGGTGCAAAGCCAAATATGGCAATGGAGGTTTTAGCCCACAGGAGAAAGAGTCTAGACAACAGGAAGCTAATCCCATTTTTGTAGTTAATAATGTGCACTAAGTTAAATACTTAGAAAGAGAAAACTTTCATTGAATAACATCACTGGGAACGTTACTTCTTCAAAGATGACGACAAAGCAGCGATACAGTTTGTACAGATGCATTGTGGGTAAAATGACATTTCCATTTCATGCAAAATCTTACTTGATCTTCATCATGTTTTGTGCATGCATATCTTTTACTTCTAATTCACATATTTTTCTTTAACGCTTATTTATACACAAATATATACAGCTTTTGTTTCAAGTGTACACGATAAACGATGGAGACACTTCAGTAGGACCAATCTCACCACCTTAAAATTATTATCACACTCAATAGCTTCCACAGAACAGGATTTTGCAATGTTTGAAATCACATTGTAATATCACCTTACAGCAATGGTACAAATTCTAGGCAATCTCTGTGTAAAAGCCACAGCTAAGCCTCTGCTAGCAACAAAAAATGCATTAATCCAGTACCCTGAATAACAAGTCAAGCTTACAGTACCTGTAAGTGCACAATAAACAGGTTACAATAACCATGGAGTGACCTTTTTCTCTATGTGAGTCACGCCTAAGCTATTTTGAAAGTTCCTATATAGCCATCTCTACTAGGCATCTGCTCAAAGGGATATAAGGTCAAATATTAAAAGCAAAGCTTCCTCTTCAACATTAACAGCCTTATTAACAGTCTTCTATAAAATAGATCAATTCAAACGTTTCATACCTTTGTGCCAATTTTAGCCCTTCCACACACCTCAAGGGCAAAACAATTTAGCTAAGATTTTCAGGGTTAAAAATAATCTCATATCACTAGATGGAAAGTCTGGCAGCCTTTGGCTTTTATGGTTGGTTGGCTCCATTACAAGCAGCAAAACCTGTTCAAGCAGGGAGTTCTTTACAACTCCCTGGATAGACTCCTGGTTCAAGCTATTTAGAGCTAAACAATTAAAGACATACAACAAGCCCCTACAGTAGATAACGGTTTTGTTTTTGTAATCATCACAGGTAATTCTGTAATGAAAAGGTTAACAGTGAACCAGGAGTTCACGCAAATAGCAAGTGGAAGTATTCACATTAAATGATCAATACATGATTAAGACTGGTGATGTACAGTATCTGTGCAAATGAATTAAAAGGCTTTTTCTGATTAAATAATGAAAACAAGTACAATACATGACTCCCAGATAATGCATTTTCTCAGTTTAGCTGTCAGCCCCAAAACAACATTTTGAACATAAGTTTTTCAAAAACATACTGTATGCATGTAGTGATTGCAAATTTTTGGCACTCGTTTTTGGCACTCGAAACTTGCCAATAAATCTGATCAGAATAGTAATGTCACTTCCACTGCGGCAATTAATTGGTTTGTAGCAGTACATGGTCAATGATTGTGTAAACATTTCGACCAATCAGACAGAATGAATTGTACTGTACTGTATTTTTGATTTCTGAATTGTATTGTACTGTATTTCTGATCTTTATGGTATCCATGTTAACACGATATCTGGCCTTGGAATGAATTGAAATAAAAAAATTAAACACAATATTAGTTCATTTTAACTAATATAATCATCAATGACTAATTACATCAAGTGACCTCCATGACCTCTACCCCTGATTCAAATCCTTGTATTGTAATGCCACCGACTTTTACTTTCATATCCATCTGACATACAGTACAGTACATGTATAATAATACAATACAGACAGTAGTGAAGTGCTGCACCTACAGTATTACCAGTTATTTGTACTGACGGAAATTCGCACATCATTAAAAAAAAAATTATGTGACCAGCAAAAACATTTTACGATTTCATGTAAACATAGTAATAACAACACAATACGGTACATGTTGAATACATGTAATAAAACATTAGTTCCTCTAATTACTGGAGTAAATGTGGTTTTATAAGGGGAAAGTACTTAACTACAATAAAGAACAGTTTTCAAATATAATATTGGTGTCATGTGAATGAACTGTGTGTTTGTTGAACAAACTGTGTCAATGTTAATAAACCATGAAAAATGCACCCAATGTGGATGTAATAAACTAATCAAATAATGCCATGAAAATATTGCAAATAATTATAATTACATCAATATCAAAACATTTATCAACATTAAAAGTGCAAATCATCTACATAGGGGATGATAATAAAAAACATAAAAGCAATAATAAGCAAAGAGAACAAGATCTAGTGCATGTGTATCAGGAGCATGGGCGGCCAGTGGTGAGGCCAGTGGGCGGCCAGTGGTGAGGCCAGTGGGCGGCCAGTGGTGAGGCCATCCAGTGGAAAGGCCATCCAGTGGGGCTGGCAGCCAGGGCGCCAGCCATCCAGCGGGCGGCCATCAGGGGACGGCCATCCAGCGGGCAGCCAGCGGGGGCGGGCGCCATCAGTGGGTCCAGGCAGCCAGCGGGCGACCATCCAGCGGGGCGACCATCCAGCGGAGCGGCCATCCAGTGGAAAGGCCATCCAGTGGGGCTGGCAGCCAGGGCGCCAGCCATAGGGGAGGCAGCCAGGGCGCCCATCAGTGGGTAGGCAGCCAGGGCGCGTGCCAGTGGGGCAGCCAGGGCCCCCACCAGTGGGTAGGCAGCCAGGGCGCCCGCCAATGGGGCAGCCGGAGCGCCCGCCAGTGGGGCTGCCGGGGCGCCCGCCAGTGGGGCTGCCGGGGCGCCCGCCAGTGGGGCTGCCGGGGCGCCCGCCAGTGGGGCTGCCGGGGCGCCCGCCAGTGGGGCTGCCGGGCGCCGCCAGTGGGGCTGCCGGGCGCCGCCAGTGGGGCTGCCGGGCGCCGCCAGTGGGGCTGCCGGGCGCCCGCCAGTGGGGCTGCCGGGGCGCCCGCCAGTGGGGCAGCCGGGGCGCCCGCCAGTGGGGCAGCCGGGGCGCCCGCCAGTGGGGCAGCCGGGGCGCCCGCCAGTGGGGCAGCCGGGGCGCCCGCCAGTGGGGCAGCGGGTGCCGCCAGTGGGGCAGCCGGGGCGCCCGCCAGTGGGACAGCCAGGGCGCCCAGGGGGCCAGTCAGGGCGCCCAGTGGGGCAGTCAGCTGCGCCCAGTGGGGCAGTCAGGGCACCCAGTGGGGCAGTCAGGGTCAGTTGGGAGGTATACCAATATTTCGGTAAGTTTTGGTATCTAGCCATACTGATATGGTTGCCGTAATGAACATTTTTGCCAAACTGAAATACCTTTGATACAAAAAATACCTTAATACAAAAATACCTTAATACACTTAAGTACACTAGGCCCAGTAATCATAGTTATAAACAAGTACAGTAGTAAAACACCTTGATACAAATCCTAATACTTAAAAGAGCACATTCAAAATGCATTAAACAATAATATCTATGAAAAGCTATTTCCTTTCCAAAACATTTCCTTTGATAAAATTCCCAAAATAATGCTCCTTATCCTACAGAAGAAGCCAGACAAAACTAAAATGTTCTTAGCCTGCTAAGGTAAAGAATTTCAATTGTACATGAAAATATATGAAGCAGGTCATTCGCATACCGATATTTAGGTAGATTTGGTATTTTCCAACCGATATACCGACTTTGGAAGCCTACCTTTTGGACTAAGACCAATACCTCCCAAGCCTTCCGCCCATGTAAGATTTCGCAGAAGGTAAGGGGGAGGATCCCACAAAAGCCCTATGGTATAATTATAATTAGTCATTTCAGACACTGTTATAGAAATTTCCAATTTTACCTTTGCTACACCAAACCATTTTGTAGAATGTCAAGGAAACACTCTTTTTTAAGTACAAATGATATTGAAATTTGAAAAATGAGCAATTAAAAGGTTTAACCACCCCTCTCTCCCAATAAGTGAGATATAGCCATCATCCATAGCAAATATACTCCATGTAAGAAATAAGTGTAATCAGCACATGTTTTGAATGAGTACCTTCTACAATCTTGGAATGATACAACTGTATACTATACTCAAAACTACTGTCCAATCAGACAACGAATGTCACAATAACAATTTGAAAATCTATAGCAGCATGTTCTAAATCACAAACTGTAAATAAACTACAAATAAAATTATCGCTGAAAACAAATCAAGCAGAACTGAAGGTAATAAACCTTTTTTTTCTGATTGAATGAACCTGAAAATAAATAGGTCATCATCACAGAATTTCATGATTTGTAACAACACAAAATGTGTCATTATTGTGACTTTTTTCAGACCCCTAGCTTTGCTGTTTCGCAGTGGCAGCCTGCCCAGCTCCTCCGTGGGCCCACCCTGCCCTTATGTGGATCCACTCTGCCGTGATTTCACGCCAAAAAGATGCAGCGCTTCGCACGCGCATAAATCTGCCCCTCAACAAGTCTAGCATCCTGCCCCTTTTTAAATCAAGCAAGGGGTCTGGGTTTTTTCTCTCTTCATATTTTATTAGAAAAATTTCATGAAATGTGTCAAATAATGGAAATCACTTATGTATCAAAGATCACAAAAAAAGTTATGTAAACCGTCATTTTACATTCAAGCTGCAATAAACAAGACCATGTACATTTTAAAATTCCATACATATTTTTCTACAACTTTTCATGACTGAATGCACTCTGTATGTCAAGTTCAAAGTGACAACTCTTATCAATAAAGACCCATGCCGTAATGGGAGTAAAGGTAAGTGTACTTGAAAGCAAAACTGAATCAACAGTTACTTCTTCAGCAGTAAACAACTTCAATCACAGAACTATTCATACATCTGTGATTCACCACCAATGACGTTGATGACTATCGTACAACGAGTCCCAAGAATAGGTCTTTCTGACATTGATTTTTCGCATACTTATCACTTCCTGTAAACTGACTAGAGCAAGTGACGCCAAATTCATGGTTTATACTTCACAAGCTCTGTTGAAACACAAACTCTTTTCATAACGGTCTGATTAATCTTCAGTCACAAGTATATTTTACAAATTGTGTTTTTCGTTTGACTCATCTACTGTACCACAATGTTTTGCATTTTCCCTGCCGTCATATATACTGTATTACAAATAGCTATGAACTTTATGGACTAACTTGTAAATCATTAATATATCAAATACACACACAATATTCGATACCAAATCCTCAATTTGGAATGGTTGGTCAAAAATTATAAATATACTTTGTTTTCTTTCTTTCAAGAAGATGAGAGAAGACAATATAATAATGGAAAAATGTAACCAAACTGTTGAGAAACTGTATGGTTTCAGCGGTTTAAAAAAAACCCCAATATGCCATACAGTACCTCCACACAGTAACAAAAATGGTAGAAAATATCATAGATACATGTAGATAGGAAAATTGGTAAGTCTGATCTACTACTACTTTACTTTCAAGTCCAAATTTTATGATCTCTTATGTAAGCTTGGGCGATATATCGATATTCGTTATTGACCCGTATCAAGATGGTCGAAATTGAGTTCAAGAGTCATATCAGTATCGATATGATGTTTTCCACCAATATTGTACTATACATGAACCAAACATGAACCATTCCTCACTATACAGCCACAAAAAGTTTGTAATTTGTAATAATTTCAAAAGTTGCAGGCAGTCAATAATGTCAAGTTAATAAAGTCATCAATATTTCAATAAATATTACCTAAAATTATGTTCTACAGGCAGGAAATTCTTAATTCCGGACATACTGTACTCTGTATGTACAGGCCGCTGTGGACATTGCACAATAATATAAGTTAAATTACATGATTTTGATGGTTAAGCAATTGCAATCAATCAGATTTTAAATCCTTAAACATCGCTTTTAAATTCCTCTGAATGTCCAGGGCTTTAAAAAAGAGTGCAAAAATGATGCCCTTTTAGTAGGAAATTCAAAACAAGTGGGACCTAGCATTCAAAGGTAGTTGGCCCGTTTTCATTAACAAAAAAGCTATATACCAGTTCCACAAAAATAGTGAAAAAAATGATATGTTCAAACTTATGGAATTTCAAAAGAGACAAATGTAAAAAACGATTCCTTTCGAAATAATGGGTGTTTATTTGAAGACTTATGTACATATTTCCAATTCAACTCTGTAAATTAACTTAAAAATTTGTACTTTCCATTTTTTGTGATGGAGCAATATTGCCTGGTATACTATTTCAATGTGACGTCTTGCAATTTGCATATCGTAATTCGATATTATCAATGTATATCTAACGATATATTGATATTGTCTGTAGCTGAATATCGCCCAAGCTTACTCTTATGACTCACTTGTCATTCCCAAATAATTAAACAAGCAAAGTCCAAATTGCAACTACTGTACATGTGAGAATGTACAATCCTAGTTTCTTCTATCAAAATTTGGCTGTACCCACTCCTTGATTAAGTTGCCTATCAGACTGTGCTCATAATGTCTTCCTTTAATCTTTAAAATACATTTTATTCCCTCATCATAAATCCTACAATCCCTTCCTGCTACCTCACCTCTTCTACATGTGTATACATTATACTTTAAATTTTATCGATTTATTGGCAATGTAATATTCAGGAAATGGTGTGTAAAAAAAGCCTACTGTATTCTATTTTACATCTCACCATAATACCAACATTGACATTACATTTTATATTGTCTATAGCTTCAAGAAATAAAGCAATTGATAGCGCTTCTGACAGAATCATGGTTGAGTCAAATGGCCTGGGTGAAATATCACGTATACATTTAAAGAATGCAATTTAACATTTTCATATATATTTCAGTACAGTACTTCCCATAACGTTTTTCAATATCCATGAGACAAATTCAGCACCTAAATATCTAATAATCATAGGCTACAATTCATATTACTAAAATTAATTTTTTACATCTATTTTTAATGCCTTAACTTTTGAATTAGGTCAGCTAAATTTACAGTTTGTGCTGAATCTGGAATAAATTTCATGTGCGCTGGAGTAAAATAAGAACCAGATTTTGGATTCCTAAAAACTATTTTTCATAAAATCCTGTCAAAAAAAAATTGATTGAGAAGTACCTGAAGGGATATCAATATACTTAAAATAGAAATGGCACCAATTAAAATGACAAATCACTAATCCAACACCCGATGCTGAAGCCGCAGTTTAATAGCCTTTAAATAAAAATACACATGTTCATTATTTGCCTTAACCTTCAGAGATTTGTAGGTTATTACAACCGGCAATTAGCAACAAAATATATCCACTTGCAGCTAATTCTTATCTCTACATCAAGGGTTCCTAATTGAATTTTTTACAGGGCCATCATTTCACAAGAGCTTCAGGACGTGGGCCAATCGTGTGGCAAACCCAGCTTCACGTGACACAAAAAACTCGTCAAAACAATCCCTAAATACAAACAAGTTGAGAACGTGCGCGATTAGAAAGATGTACGCCAGATGTCGGCGGTTCTGTTATCCACCTTCCTTTGACAAGCCGCGAGCCATAGCAGAACTAAAGATAGCATTTTATTTAATAAGCCGCGATGTTTTAGTGAGGTGATCTGCCTAGGAAAAAAACAAACGAGTATTTTGCAATTTTTGCCGATCTTATTCGGATTAATCTTACATGCAATGCACTTTATTGCATTATATAATAACTATTGTTCGCAGACCAGATTGGACTGCCTGGTAGGCCAGATTTGGGCCGTGGGCCGCCTATTAAGAATAACCACTCTACACCCTCAGCCTATGTTCAAAAGCCTCTCATGGGGGATCTAATTTCAAGCAGCATTATCTCCTTTAAAGTGTTGCACAATCCATTAAAAATGCTACAACATTGAAATTTGTTCTCCAAACATTATAAAATCAACCTCGAAAAAATTGTCAAAATCTGTTCTCTAAAAGAATAGCAAAACTCACCATTAAATTCTTCCTTTGTAAAATTACAAAACTTTTTGATTCAGTCTGCGCATAAAAGTAACACTAATCTTCAAGTTTTTTTTCAGTGTACATACATACAGTAGCTAATATACAACTTTATACAAATATTGTATGTTTTACTCACTCTTATGCAATTCAGATATAATAAACTCTAGTAAACATTCCAACATGACAAATTTATCCAAGCAGGAAAAGGGCAAACCATTTCATAGAATAATGAAATCATGTCCATGGATAAAACATTATTCTTTTGAACCAACCAGCAGGGAGTTGAAAAAGACTCCCTGTTTGAACACAGGAAACACAGTATCAAATCTAGCCTTGCCCAAACATACTGTACTTCTTATCTTTAGACTTTGCCCTGTAACCGATACTGTTCGGAATCAAATTTCTCTGAACTTGTTCATGATGTAATTCTCGAACCACCGAACCCTTTATATGAAGACAGGTGTAATGTATGCTTTAATAGTTGATTTGATCTAGAAACTGATTAAGAATTCAATTATTTGTGCATTCAAGAACACTAACAACATCCAAATTCAGAAATTTTGATTTGATTGAAATATGTTCATTGAACCAATCTGAATCAACTCCTCTCCCCTCTCCACAAGACATCCCTTCCACTTTCATTGACATTCTACTGTATTGTTATCATAGTTGAAACATGCAACCGGCCAAAATAAATGTTCAGTATACATGCGGTTGCCAGCCAACCACCAAATAAAAATGACAACTGCAAAAATTGTATTGTCAATTTTGTGGCTCTTGGATCAAAATCGTGTATTTTAAGTTAGTAATTGTTCTAGCAAGTGTGCGCAAGCTTGCAGCACACTTGCGCAAGCTTGCAGTACACTTGCACAAGCATGCTGCAAGCTTGCACAAGTGTACTGCAAGCTTGTGCAAGCTTGCGCAAGTGTGCTGCAAGCTTGCACAAGTGTGCTGCAAGCTTGTAACAAGCGTGCCGCAAGCTAGTATTTAGAACAATTACTAGTTTGCTAGCTTGCGCTAGCTATTTGCTAGTTTGTGCTAGCTAACATCAGCTTGTGCAAGCTAGCATAAAATATTTGTTAGCTTGTGCAAGCTTGCAAAAAATTTGCGAGTGACAACTAATTTTGTCCAAGATTGTAGTTTATACAGTGGTTCCTTTGTCAGGCACAGGTTCTAACAAACTTTGTTAGATAGGGAATGGAATTTACGCTGAACTCAATTCGAGTCCGAAAAGGGTTCAGCCAGCTGACTTAATTCCTTTAGTTTCCAATTAAATCAAGATTCATACTGGTATACTTAAAGGAGTGAGTAATATAAAAAATTGTATCTTTCTTCCCAATATAACATAAATAAAAGAACTTCCTGGCTAAAGAATACTTTTAAATAGTGCTAAAGAATCAGTGATGTAGTAGAAGATAACCTTTTGAATCATAAGTTTTTGATCATGAAAACCAAAATGAGCTTGGTCAACCACAACTTGAACTTTCTCTTAAACCATATTTTTACCAAAAGCCTCCAAAAATGAATGATAGAATGGGACACATAATACACGCCTCTGGTGGTTTTACTCATTATTTCGTTCCACACAAGCAACAAATGAAATCAGGGTGTCAAACGTACTACTTTCTGTATGGTGTGACAATGATATGCCATCTATTTTTTTTTTTACTTTACAGGCTTGAAACATGTAAGTGATATCAATGTAGATACCTCAAATACCACACTACATGCAAAAATGCATGATGATTAATGTCATATGTATAAGTGAATCATCTGATGACATTTCTAAACACGCTTTTATTTTCAATTTTGTTTAAAAAAAATTTCATTCTGGTTAAGTCATACTTGAACTTTATAAGTACTTGAATAGGAACAAATCTGAAAACAGTAACAGAGGATGGCAAAATAGTCACAGGATTTCTTTTCCTTAAATATTTCACAATTTGGTATACATATTGTTCAAAAACTTCCCCTACAATAAATACTACTAGCAAACATTTGCAAGATTTGAAACATCTGGTTTATTATGTAGCTAGTATTGTACAATACTGCGAGCTTGTTTCGCTGGTTGGAGATATGATAGGAGATTCGATATTTTTAACAAGAAACATGGCTATAGGCGAGCAGGCGAGTGGTTTTTCCATTCCTGCATACAGGTACATGCATGTGAGTCGAGATACAGTTTACACCACCAAAGTACTATATCGTCGCAGAAAAGTAACGTTGTCCTATATCCATTTTTTGCAAAATTGAGTTTTTCATTGGAAAATGTTCAGAAGCCAAGTAAGCTAACTTATATCCTTATTATTTAAAATTGATTTCTTTTGGAGAAAAAAAAATATATATCATTAAAAAAACATGTCCGAAACATATATTTTGTGGAAAGAAAAACTATCCTATGACCATGTTGCAGAAAGTTAATAAGTCATATGTCCAGGACAAGGGCATTGTCTTTAATTTCAAAGGATATAAACACGTACAATTTTTTTTTTTTTTTTTTTTTGGGGGGAATTTTTTGCATCTCAACAATTTAGTGAGTAAGAAAGTTTTCCTGAAGCAGAGATGATGATTTCACAAAATGATAAGGTTCTTACAGTAGTTCTTGCACAATGCTTATTCTAAAAAAAATGGTCATATCTTCTTGTATTCCATAAAAATCTAATGTTTTTTCTTTTTCTTTTCTTTTATAGGAGATAAGTATACTCTACCCTCGTATTTTGTTTTTGATTTTTTACTGTCGAGGATGCTGGTTTCTTTGCCTTCATCTCTTACGTCTGTTATGAGTTTTCTTTGTTCTGTTTGCACGATTTCCTGATTTGTTTTCTTTATTTCTCTCACATTTCATATTGCCACATAAGAATCAAAAATAAATTTCCATGGGAATAAATCTCAATGTTTTTCTTACCCTTGTTTCTTTATTTGATATTACTGTATATTTATATTTAAGACTTCATTAATGTTACGATGTTATTTTCTTTACCTTCGGGTGTTTTGCTATTTTCTTTTAGGAGTTTTCTATTTTCTTTCTGCATGATTTCTTGATTTTTTCGTTCATTTTCCTTAGGCCTATTTCATACTGTCATACAAAATAAAGAAAATAATTCTTATGTTTACTTCGGAAGGGATGAATAAATTTCAAAGAAATGGTCAGTGATGTAGCTAACTGGGTCTGGGATAATCCCTCCCCTTCCCCTCTGGCAAAACTAATAACAATGCCCATAGGATATGAAAACACATGCAAACGTTCATCAAGGGCTACCGACAAGACTACGGCAACTGCAGTATATTCACATGTCATGGAAAAAATGCTAAACGGTTTTAATATTTCCCTCCGCCGACCTTCCGACTCCCCCAATGAATTCCTGAACATAAACTTGCTTGGCACGTTCCGACCCAAATGTGCTCTATCTGTCTGTGTCATTGCTATACACCCGTTATAATTTTTAAAGAGGGTTTTGCTTTTGAGCAAGATTCAGTTAGGTTACGATTTTACATAACAACACCAGGACAAGAATTTGAGGGCTACCGTAGAAGTACATGTAGATGGTAAGTAAGTCCATGTATTTTTTTGTCTGTTATATATAGTATAGTTTCATTTATAGTACATGAATGAATGTTTGTGACATAATAACTTTCTTCCATTTCTTAAAATATCAAATAAGCTAAGAAATTGTTTTGGAAATACAATTCTCAGCCAAAGGCTAGGCACATTTTCATTTCAGTACGGATTCTTTTAAGTGCCATATTTAAAACTTTTACAAGGTTTTCTACAATGAAATCATTGAAACAAATTCAACAAAAACAGGTCCACAAAATAATTGTTAACATTCAAAATAATACATCACACAGCTAAATGAAAGGCAGAAGGTCATTTATTTGATACAGAACAGGCTCATTTTAAAAGTTTGACAACATTTACACAAGTTTGTAGTAAATTCTTGAAAACCTTTCTAAGACAACCCATATTTTTTAAAGAGTGACGATAGACCTAACCATGTACAAACGTAAACAATAAAACAATATAATTCCACATGCGTTTTCATGATTTTGTGTTTTGTATATGGTGTATTATAGCTCTCTTTGACATGAATTTTGACTTAATACCCCCTTACTATGCGTTGTGACATACTTTTTTTCCCTTCAAATGTCAATTGGGCAGGGGCTTCGCCCCCTGGACCCCTACCCAGGCTTTGCCCCTGGACCCCACCAGGGGCCCTTAAGCAGGCCCCTGGACCTCACGCTGACAAGTCGAGCGCTTTGCGTTCAAAGTTACACCTTCAGTGTCACCTCAACTACACCACTAAATATTGTGTCTGTTCAATTCAATTACCCGCCGCCCAATATAAAAATCCTTGCTACGCCACTGAGGGGACATTTTCCCCCAGTTTTGACTGAACTTGTTCTTTTGTATGTTTGATTTTTTCCCCTGCACTTTCGAATTGGCCCCCTACTTTCGGTCGGCAAATCCGTCCATGCTCATAGACACTATTTTGAAGGATGGAACGATTGGCCAATGGGGATCGTTATACCATAGGGGCCGCAGGACCCTAGCTATGCCACAGGTCATGATTCCTATGGCAGACTTGACAGGATACAGGTATATGAAATGCGAGAAACAAGAAAGAATTGAAAAAAATTGTGCAGAACAAGCAAAGAATACTCAATAAAGTAAATATAAAACAAATGAAATTGAGAAACAAGCATGCTTGTAAAGAATCAAATGAGGGTAAAGTATACTTATCTCCTTAAGTAAATTTTTTTTTTAAATTAAACTATTAGATTTTCATGAACAGAAGGATTATGACCGAACAGTTACGCAGTATTAAAGTGTACACTAAATTCGCCGTTTCTAGAGGGGTGTATGTATTCGGAGGCCGGGCCGGGGCAGAGGGGGGAAGGGGGGGGGAGGGCGAGACACATCTGATTTCATGACGGTCATGATTCGCGAACCACGTAGTTGGGCCTGGTACGTGTACCATACTACTGTACATACACTGGAAAAATATGCCTCTAACAAGTTATAAGTTACATGTTCTTGTGTTGTTATGTAAAAATAAATCATAAGTTACCAGAATCTTACCTAAAAAACAACATCAATGTGAGTCTTGGAAGGGAATGACACACATTTCAAGTCGGGACATGAATGATAAATTCAAAATTGGGAAACAAATGGCTTGGAAAGGAAAAGTTTAAATAATACGGAGGCCTTTAAAATTTCACACCTTTAAAAAAAATATCAACTTTTTTGAGAACAGATCATAAGTGAAAGCTTTAATGGCACACCAAAGACTCCGTAGAATTTGAAAAATTAGGAAATTCTCGAGGTGTATATGATTATAATTTCACACAAGACATGAACTTACTACATTGAAAGATTAGCTAGAACTTACTTTATCACCTGATGACTGTCTGCATTAACACTTGCAACTTGCAAGCATAAATGTGATAGGTTTTCTTTCCTTTTTCGGGAAGGGGGTCAACACAAAACATCACTGTGAATGTCTGCATCACTAAGCACTATGGCTATATACAGGGGTAGACTAGCAGGTTAAACAGGTCGGTAAGGCCATTTTTCTGGGGTGATCATTGCCAAAATAGCCTACGGGACCGGGGATTCTTGGCCTCCTAACTATTTTCCAATTTGTATAGTAATATGATGCAAAGGCAATGGATCCCCACCCCCCCCTCCCTAATAATCCACTGTCTCATACGGCCGCTGCTTGTTGGAGAAAAAAATGCTTCTAACAAAAGTTATTAGTCGTTTTGTGTAAATTATAATGTGCGGGTCAATTGGTAATTCCAGGGGCTGTACTGTACCATACCCTGGACAGCTGTCTTGTACCATACCCAAGACAGCTGTCTTGTACCATAAACAACTTTCACACCAAAGGGCCCATCAATGTCATTTTTTTCCCACACTTATATCGTTTACCAACTTAGATTTTAGGTAATGTTTGGGCTACCATAGATTTCTGGTACCCTGACTTTTTCCCAGTCAGTTCCAGGGCATGTCAGAACATGTGCATGTATGTAACTGTTAAATGAAGGCTGCGCTTATGTACGGTACAGGTCATTACTACTGTGTGTACATTGAAGCCTTACTGGATTAGTGATTCGGATACTGGGCTCTTGTTTTTGGTCTTCAAGTTCGAAGAAGGGGATAAAAAGATACTCGTACATTGCATCAAAATGGTTTTTCTTTGTAATCTGTTTATATTTTCATATTCTACTTTTCTATTATCATTCACTTCAGATATAAAAGAAGAAAAAAAGTTGTGGGTTTTAACTTCCACCTGTCCTAGCCTGTCATTTATATTCATTAATGCACGGTCCGCTGATATCGCCATAAAACATGTAGTTCCGAGATTAAGTTATGGCAAACACAATCATTATTTTCAACAAGTCTTTAAACCCTGATAACAATACATCAATACATCGTTTTGCTTCAGCGATTAAGAGGATTTCTTAACGCATTTACTCACATAAAGAGTTTTGCCTCAGTGATTAAGGGATTTCTTATTAAACACGTTTACTCACAAGGGAAGGGATATATTAACAACTGGATTGTATAACACATTTACTATCGACTCTGTGAGGCAGATCGGTGGTATAAAAAAGGGGTGCTGAACAAAAGATGCGCTTACCGCAGAAAGTGCGCTAGATTAGTAGCGCTAAATGCGATAACCGTGCGTTAATTCTAACCTGTACTGTAGTGCAATTGTTTATTGTATCATACATCTCGCCCCCACAAAATGTAAGCTTGCCTCACTCTTGCCCCTCCCCCTGCCCCCAAATGCCAGTGCCTAGCTACACCACTGATTTTATCCAACTTGGACACATCGGGATGGAACTTTTTAAATAAAATATTGAAGAATAGCATAGATAGAAATGACGATGACTTTATTTTGGGGATATACAGTATGCTGAACTTTGTCAGAGGCCACTAAGAATCGATCCAAACCTACAATAGCGAGATATTCTGGGGTAACCCTTCCTCCACCCCTCCCCTTTCAAGGCTGACTGACCTTAATAAATATGCACTAAACCCTTTCAATAATGCTCATATTGTGTTCAGTTGATGCAGAGTTGATTTGGGTTTTTTCTTAAAGGTGAACTTTACAAAGAGTCACACTGTACCAGAACATGCATGGGTATGAGTCACAACTATCTACTGAACTCTATAGCCTCAAAATATTGAATATCTTTTACATTTTTTCTCAGCATTCTTTTGTTAGTCTATTGTGTAGTGTATGCTAAACTACTGTACTGAATCTAATCATTACCTTGTATACTTAATTTATTTTTAATCTAAGCAAAATCTCTGAAAGAAAATATTTGGCATCTAACATGCAAAGTATCCACAAGAGTTTCTTTTCTGCTGGTACAGTGCATCTTCACAGCATTGTGTGTATACACTACTTGACAACCCTACCTTGATCCAGATAGGGTTGCAAAGACCGAAAGAGGAATATGCCAGATGCACGGTCCAGTAAACAAGCATTGGCCATTCAAGCATTGAAGTTTGTTGCACTTCAAATAAATATTTGACAGAAATGGATACAAGTGGTATACCTTCCTTTTTTTTTTGTATATTCAAAAGTGTTAATAAGCAAGAAATTACATTTTTGGGAACAAAATTTAGAGGTTTGTAAAACGTAACACTTCAATCAATTCTGCCAAAGTGGAAATTAAATGAATTCTTCATAGCTTGAGACTAAACTTCAACAGATGATTCACATGTTAAGTAATTTCCACTTTTAGCCTACTTAGAACCTACTTCCTGAAACATTTGACCCTGATACAGAAAAGGAACGATATAAACAAACACAGCCGCTGTAAGCTACAGCAAAATTCACAAAACAAATTATCAAAAAAATATCTTAAAAAATATATCTACAGTATATCTATTTAATTTTCTTGATAATGTTCTTTAACTGTATTTTGTATACATTTAACTCTTGGCACTGGGGAAAGAACTCAGTTAAAAAAGATAAACATATCTCAGAGAATTTTCTAATAGATACTGCACATAAATAAGACACAATGTGACCTGATGGTCAAGAAAATAGGATTGAAAAGAAATCAATCTTTCATACATCTCTGCAAAAACGTACGAAAGTGCAAAAAACAGAATTACCATTATTGTCATTACCAGCACCATCTTTAGTCCTTCATTTCCCATTCCAAGATCAAATTTGACCATGTCATTTGACCCACTTCAGACTCCCCTAATAATCAAACACTGGCAAGTCCAAAGTCTAATAAACAAATGACTGTATGATGAAGTCTACTCCAGTCTTACATCCCCTGATATCTATCACCTGCAGAACCAAATACCACCAAGTCAACACTCTCAACCACACATTCTAAAAAGGGTCTAGTATTGCTTTATACCATATGTCACAGTGTTTGTTCAGAATCTTTGTATTTCTGCAACAGATGTGATGTATAAATTCATTGTAATTTGATTTTTGTGACAGATTAAATAGACTGATAACCTGATAAATACACATGTTTGAGGATTCTATTTTTAACTGCACTAATCAAATCAAGGTTGTTAACTCCCAGCACATTACTCTTCATGTACATATATGGAAGAAGGATGACATCTTTGCGCCTTCAATTACAAATCAGTTTTCAATGTTCAAACATTTGGGGCTTTTTTTTAATGAAATGTTCTTAGAGAAAAGGCATCGACTAATATTCCAATCTCGTGAAGTCTTGCTTGATATGAGCCATCAATCACCAAGTCAATTAGAGTTTAAATGAGCCATCATGATAAATAGTATGCTGTATGATAGGGTGTATGAGAAGCCAGGGACCTCCTAAATAGCAGGTCCCTGGTGGAGCTTCCCACTCCCCCGCCACACTGCTTTCCACAACAATACATGTACTTTAATGCTAAAATTTTAAAACTGCCTGAACAGACAAAATGCAGTTCAATGACATATGATGACATCAGGACCCCAGACATTTCAGACTGATGAGTATCAGTTCCATGTTTAAAAAGCCAATGAGTCAAAACGTATCCAGTAAGACTATACTTTTTGATTTATCCCGTCATGATGGCCACTGACTTTGCTAAAAGGAAGTAATGTTCAGTAGTAAATGCAAGTGATTAATATTACTTACATTCAGCAATCATCTTAAACATGTAGGATAAACTACTGCATGTGTACACCAACAATATTTGACATACTAAATGCTCAAATACTATGTAATCCATGGTGTTTGATTCAAATTGTCTAATTCTACAATGATTTAAATGACAAGTGAGCCTTAAACATGACAGCAAAGTTAAAATTAAATATAAACTTTCCCACAGACCTCAATAAAGATGTCAAAAATCTTCCCACGAAAAATCGTGACAAGAAATAATATTAATGTAGTAAATACATTTTTATACACTTCCCCCTTTCGCAATTTAATCTTCTATTCATCGCACAATTACATGGGGGACATTTTTACAACACATATCTACTGTACCACATGTACTGTTGCTTACTCAAGAAATCTATAAAGAAGAAAATTATATACCCGCTGTTATATCCACCATAACCGTAGTTTTGTCCAGGTTTGCGTGACACCGTGTCTGAATTTAACAAGTAAGTGTAGCAAAGAATTGTTTATCATATGTTAACACCTACTGTTCTAGACAGCTGGGAGTGGTACCTTGGTTCTGCCTGTTACCTAATAAATATTTTCAACGTCTTTTCTTATGAGACAATTCTCCATCACCAGAGAAATAAGCTACAATATCAATCCATTGCCAATCAATCCAACCCATTAAACACCAGACTACTGTATACAGTACCTCCAACTCAATTTCCTCTCTTAACTATTACAAACTCCAGGTTTCTCGGATCAACACCCACCCAGAAAAAAAGCACAATTTTAAACACTAAATTTAAATAAAAGCAATGTATTCCACCTGACACATATACTCTAAACTGCCAACTCCCTATTGTGTATATATCAATGGTAATCTCCTTGAGAAACATCACTTGTCCTTTTGTGGGTGTGCCATGAGATGGGTTCTTCAAATAGAATTATTTCTTTATATGACTCCCAACAAATCAATACCCATCATATATGTTCATACAGTTGGTTAGCCCATCACAGAGCTACTGTACACAAAGAATGGAGAGTTGTTATTTATACTATAGTATGTGCCTCCTTATTTATACGTACTGTAGTCAGTCAGCTACTGAGGCAATAAGGTAAGTAAATGGTACCACTGTACAGCTTGCAGCCCTATTAAAAGGACAAGGTTATTAAAATATTCTTATACACAGGCTACTGTACCATCACGTTTAAATGCACTGTGCATTTACCTCTGTTCAATTTCCTAACAAAACGTCATGCAACTATTATCTCATGTAGGCTATGTACCGTACCATCATGTTTAGCACACTGTGCATTTACCCAGATACAAATTCATAACAAATCATGAAAATATCATTCTATATACAGGCTAGCATAGTAACTGTACTATCAAATTTCATGTACTGTGCATTCAATCCTATAAAAATTACTCACAAAATGAACAAATGTCAATAAAAGGAAGAGAAAGACACCACTAAAAAAATAAGTCAGAATTAATGACTACCAGTATATTGTACTGTACTGTCAAGTTTACTCTTTAAGTACTTGAAACAAAAGACTGCAAAAATGTGCCATAGCTATCGTACTTACCATCATGTTTAGCACACTGTGCATTTACCCAAATACAAATTCATAACAAAACGTCATGACAATATTTTCTATATATAGGCTACCATAGTATTCCTCACAAAACGAACAAATTCTCGCAGTTGGGAAAACCCTTTACTTTACCAACAAGAACTGTCTGAAGGACAGTATGCACAACTATTCAAAGCTAGCATAGACAATGGGCTTGTTGATGGATGTATATGCCGGTAATGGGGCTAGTAGGGGAATTTATTTCAAATCACATGAGCTTTTGAAGGATGCACTTACTTTTCCCCTTTCTTTAGATCTTCACATTTTACTGCAAGCCTCATAATATCTATGAGTTTTGTCAGACATTTTGGGTGAGGTTACTACAGTACCTCACCCAGTAACTCAGAAAACATGAAAGACAATAATTATACATGAAACACCTCTTTTCATTATATCCATTGAGTCACAAAGAAAGGAGAGACCCATGACTTGCCCATGTCAATCAAATATTAAATTATAAACAATGAATCCTTGCGGCATACAGTAATGCAATTATTTGTTATTTCTTCCATCATTTACTTACCTAACTACCCACTCTATTCATCTTAAAGGATTAGTTCAGTGGTCAAGTTAATTCACCTTATATGAAAGAGGACTTAAAAAGAAACAAAAAAATGGTGAAGGAAGCATTCCAAAATATCAATCCATTAAGGAGATATTTAAGAAAAAAGTTTTGTCTCATTTGTTCAAAAACGACTAAAATCTGACAGCTATATACAGTACAGTAGTTGTGACATCACATCCTGATATCCTCAGTCTTTAGGTATTCTTTCATACTTTCCCCTGTGATTTTAGGATTAAAACTATTGGATACACCAGAAAAGTACTTGAAAAGAATCTAGTTAAGGGTAATTATAATTTGACAGCTGAAAAAGTTGAGGGAAAATTGTTAGGCAAATAACCTAATTAATATGCATACTATACACCTCACCATTTAGACAATGCTCTTCACATATATGATCATTTGTGGAAACAAAATCCCCACACCCACTTTATATTAAGAGACATCATAGATAAAAAATATTTTCAATGTTATGCAAATAAGCTAATTAGTATGTACACACAACCCCCCAATCATGCTTAACTGAACAGTACCAATGCCACCTACAACTGTATCAAGTACCAAGTTATTATCTCAGGTTAAGTATTTTCTACGAAAATGTATTGTTATGCAAATAACCTAATCAACATGCACATTACACCTCACCATTAAGTATAGACAATGCTCTTAACATATATGATCATTTGTGTAAACAAAATCCCCACTCCCGCTTTTATTTAAGACATATCATAGATACAAATACTTTTATTGTTATGCAAATAAGCTAATTAGTATGCACACACGACTCCTAACCATGCTCACTTGAACACTACCGCTATGCCCCACAACCCCTAATCATGCTCACTTGAGCAGTACCCCTATGCCAAGTTACATGAATGTATACCATAACATAAAAGTTATAAAAAGTTTAACTAACTTTAAGCTGACAAATATTTTCATTGTTACGCAGATAAGCTAATTAGTATCCACCCCCCCCCCCCCAAATCATGCTCATTTGAACAGTACCCATGTCCTATACCCCTATGCCAAATCACATGAATGTACGCCATTCATAAGTTATGAAAACTTGGGAACCTGACAAAAACTTTAACCTGACAAAAATTCATTGTTATGCAAAAAAGCTAATTAGTATGCACACACAACCCTCCAATCATGCTCATTTGATCAGTACCCATGTCTTCTAACCAAAACTTTATCAGCACCTACACAGAGGGTAGTAGAAATAGCTCTACTATTCTTTGAATAGTCGAGCTAATAAAAGGACGGGAAAAAACACCACTGAAAAAATAAGTCAGAACTCACGACTACCCGTGTACTGTATTGCCAAGTTTACTCTTTAAGTGCTTGAAACAAAAGACTAAAAATATGCCATAGCCTACGATGACTAACTACCATCATTTATTCTCAAACATACATCTACATCACATGGTAACGAGCGACAATACACAAAGAAACAAGACAAATTCCTCTCAACGCTACCAGTACCTTTAACCAGCTGTTCACCTTAAACACTTAACGCTTTGAGCCGACACACACCTAACCTTGACAGACGTTTGTCCGTGATTAATTGCTCCACCAAAGAATGTGCCAACCATCTTCAATATCCACAATGTGAACTAACAATTTAACTTCTTTGATTTAAGAGGCCTCGCCACCGCCACAGATATCCCGAGCAAATATATATATTTTTTTCTCCCAGTGTACGATAAGTCTGTGATGAACATGATCTCTATGTGCGGCACATTATATTGGAATGTGAGTGTGTCGGTCACAAAGAAAGGAGGAGGAGAGATGATACACAATTGATATGTTGGACAAGTGAACATGTCACAAAGGGAGAAGAGATGATACAGAATTGATATGTCTGACAAGTGAAGATGTCACAAAGAGAAGAGGAGAGACGATACACAACTAATATGTTGGACAAGTGAACATGTCACAAAGAGAGGAGGAGAGATGATCACAATTTATATGTTAGACAAGTAAAAATGTCACAAAGAGAGGAGAGATGATATACAATTTATATGTTGGACAAGTGAAGATGTCACAAAGAGAGGAGGAGGAGAGATGATACACAATTGATACGTCGGACAAGTGAAGACGTCACAAAGAGAGGAGAGATGATACACAATTGATATGTTGGACAAGTGAAGATGTCACAAAGAGAGGAGGAGAGATGATACACAATTGATATGTCAGACAAGTGAAGACATCACAAAGAGAGGAGGAGAGATGATACACAATTGATATGTTGGACAAGTGAAGACGTCACAAAGGGAAGAGGAGAGATGATCACAATTGATGTGTCGGACAAGTCAAGACGTCACAAAGAGCGGAGGAGGAGAGATGATACACAATTGAAATGTTGGACAAGTGAACATGTCACAAAAGGAAGAGGAGAGATGATCACAATTGATATGTCGGACAAAGGAAAACGTCACAAAGAGAAGAGGAGAGATGATCACAATTGATAAGTCAGACAAGTGAAGATGTCACAAAGAGAGGAAGAGAGATGATACACAATTGATATGTTTAACAAGTTAAGACATCACAAAGAGAGGAGAGATGATACACAATTGATATGTTGGACAATTGAAGACGTCACAAAGGGAATAGGAGAGATGATACACAATTTATATGTTGGACAAGTGAAGATGTCACAAAGAGAGGAGAGATGATACACAATTTATATGTTGGACAAGTAAAAATGTCACAAAGAGAGGAGGAGAGATGATACACAATTGAAATGTTGAACAAGTTAAGACGTCACAAAGAGAGGAGAGATGATACACAAGTGATATGTTGGACAAGTGAAGATGTCACAAAGAGAGAAGAGATGATACACAATTGATATGTCAGACAAGTGAAGACATCACAAAGAGAGGAGGAGAGATGATACACAATTGATATGTTGGACAAGTGAAGACGTCACAAAGGGAAGAGGAGGAGAGATGATCACAATTGATGTGTCGGACAAGTGAAGACGTCACAAAGAGAGGAGGAGGAGAGATGATACACAATTGAAATGTTGGACAAGTGAAGACGTCACAAAAGGAAGAGGAGAGATGATCACAATTGATATGTTGGACAAGTGAAGATGTCACAAAGAGAGGAGGAGAGATGATACACAATTGATATGTCGTACAAGTGAAGACATCACAAAGAGAGGAGAGATGATACACAATTGATATGTTGGACAAGTGAAGACGTCACAAAGGGAAGAGGAGAGATGATCACAATTGATGTGTCAGACAAGTGAAGACGTCACAAAGAGCGGAGGAGGAGAGATGATACACAATTGAAATGTTGGACAAGTGAAGACGTCACAAAGGGAAGAGGAGAGATGATCACAATTGATATGTTGGACAAGTGAAGACGTCCCAAAAAGAAGAGGAGAGATGATCACAATTGATATGTCAGACAAGTGAAGATGTCACAAAGAGAGGAGGAGAGATGATACACAATTGATATGTTGAACAAGTTAAGACATCACAAAGAGAGGAGGAGAGATGATACACAATTGATATTGATATGTTGGACAAGGGAATAGGAGAGAGATGTCACAAAGACGTCACAAAGAGAGGAGGAGGAGAGATGATACACAAATGAAATGTTGGACAAGTGAAGACGTCACAATGAGAAGAGGAGAGATGATCACAATTGATATGTTGGACAAGTGAAGACGTCACAAAAAGAAGAGGAGAGATGATCATAATTGATATTTTGGACAAGTGAAGATGTGATAGAAGATGTCCTTCAGCACTCCTTTGTTGTGAATTTGCTTCTCAGTTTTAACTTAGATGCAAGAGATATACAAAAAGCAGATATATCCCTTAATCTCAGAACGTCATGTACTGGACTTAAAAACCTTTTCCGCTTCCAAATCTTTAGGGCCCAAGTTGTCATCAACAGAGGCTAGAAACGAGGTTTATTCTCGGAATTGCCTAATACAATAAGGTAAAGCTCAGGTTAAGCTCAGGTTAAGCTCAAGCTAAAGTAAAGTTCAGGTTAAGCTCAGTTTTACCACATTTTTTTAAAAGATTTTTGTGGCTAAAGAAATTCAGCACAAGAAATCTTCACATTTGCAGTATTAGAGAACATTTGGTACAAGAAAAATGTGGTACACTGTGAAATATTTTCTAATCTGTAATATAATAATAATATCAAATAAGATGGAGGGATGTTCCACCAACCTTCCTACCTCCCCATTACTGCATACTACAAGTAGTGCTGTCATGACATGTTGATTATCACGATATCGCGATATCTCTTTTCCCACGACATGAAATATGCCTCTCACAACATATCGCGATACCAAAAACTAATACTCAACTAAGAAATTTTCGCACCAATAGGCTAGGCTACTTGATATGTTACAATTCTAACATTATGGTATTAAATCTTAAAGTAAAAGTTTAGGCCATTAAAAACGTGCAAAAATATCGTGAAACATAAAACCTAATTAAAAATCGTGCTCCGTCACCCCACACTGGCACATTCCGATGTAAGTTGGCAAAAAGAACAACAAATTGGCCCAGAACATGCCTCTCAGGCTCTCACTTTGATGATTTATGGTCACGTTGATTGAATTGCCAAATACATGCACGATGCGTGATGAACATAACAGTCACGCAATCATGCTAGATCTGCAAATCATTTTTTCTTGTGTTCATCATAACAGAAGTAACGTTAGTGATGTTAACAATTTGTGTCGTGAGTCAGTTTTCTTGAAAAGTATAGCAATATACCAATATATTGCAATATAAAAAAGTATAGCAATATACCAACATATCACGATATTTTTCTCCACGATAATCGATATGTAATATAGCCATGTCGTGACAGCACTAACTACAAGTTTGTATTAAAACATGAAAATAAATCAAGAGTTTTAAGAACAATTGGTTACAAGAAAATTGTGGACAAAGTGAAAAATTTCCTAATTTTTTGAACTTTCAATCGCATCAGAGAGGTAAGATTTTCAGGATTTTCATTTAAGTTAATGAAAAATTCTGGCGTAAATTTTCAAATGCTATATCTAAATTTTACCAAGCAGGTACAACAGGTGTCATAAGATATTTTAGCCATAGCGTAATATACAACAAATTTGTCATGATAGCGAACCCTGATTAGGCTGTGTGTCATACTGCAGCTACGACATGTATTTCACTTTCAGTTGCTGTCAATACACTACTCAATTGGATGTTTTTATTTTAAATAACACATTTCAGATTTTGTGGCAAAATTAACCTTCTACAAATTGTTTACAATTCTGTCAGATCTAGACTTTTTTGTTATCTAAAATAAACTGAGAGGCTGAGAAGTAGTACTGTACTTAAAATTTTCTTTAATATACTGTATACTGAAGTAACTTGACTGCCATACTGTACATTTTATCTTTTCATTTTTCTAAATGTTTCCGTAATTCGCGTTGATAAAAGTTTGAACCTTTATTTTACAATACTTTTGATGACAATACTTTTGATGACGTTCTGTAGAGAAACAGGTAAAATAATATACATCAAATAATTCCACATACCCTAGTAGAGCAATCTTACAGTACAGGCAAGTTCTGAAATTTTTCAAAATGCCACATGTAACAGAAACATTAAAGAAAACAAAAAAATAGATCAACGCATAATGATGAAAAGAGAATATTCCTGTAGATCTAAATTTTTGCTCATTTTTTGAATAACTAGACCAGGAAATTATTATCATTTTCATCTACTTAATCAATTTTTCTATACAGTCTTTAGTATCACCTCTCTGATACAAATCGCAGTTATAACAATTCCAGGAGGAATCCTACAGTAAAGTGCATGCACTTCCATACAAAGTGAGGTCTATTATAGTACATGTACCTAAGTTATTATTTTCTCAAAAGAAACCATCACCCTGTAGGCCTCACCAATGAAATTACTATATGACTCACAAGTAACATACTAAAATCCTCACTGACACCCAGCGAACAAAACTACTGAAACAAACTTTCTTGCACAGGGCATCATCTACCAGTTGGACTGCACAAATGTCAACTACTGGATGTGCTTACTGAATACATGTGGAGGTATGTGGAGCTGCTTGCTGTGAAAGGAAAGCAAACTTTGAGTGCATGGTCCATTAGTTTCAGTACAATCAATTTCCTGTTTAAGGACAATTATTTCCTTCCAGATAAATACAACATCTATTCTGAGACTGAACTGACCAGCCTTGAGGATCTCTATTGGATAATCATTCATATACAATCTGGTGAGGGGAATTTTATTTATGGAAAAACGGGTGATTGTGTATAAACTCTTACATCAGAAATTTTCCCCAAGAAATGTTTCAGTTAATTTCACAAGTTCTTAATCTTTAATAACAATTTAATACAGTATAACATATCAATTCAGTATAACTACTGTACATGGGTGTGTGTAAGTGGTGTGTACAAGACAATCCAGTCACTCCTTTTGCATTAGGTACACATTCCACCATAACGCATGATCAAATATCATCCAAATAATTAAGTTATTCTCTTTAGTACAGTATATCCATGACCTAGGAAATGCTAAAACAGGTCCATGGAAGGTATTTCGGCAAGAAATTACAACAGGAATTTGCTAGTTGGTACAGGAATAATAATCTACATCTAATCAGGAATACTGTATGTTACTTTAGCTCAAGTGACATATCCCTGGTCCAATTACTGAGACTCCAATCCCAAAAAGCAGCTTTTATGCCTGAAATAATAATATCCTCCTTTCTGTTTTAATTTATGCCCATGGACACAAAGTCAGAAAGTACAAATTATCACGCTTAAAAGAACTCAGTTGAAATGTGATGGTGCATTATTCTGGAGTCTCTAGAATATTTGATTACACTTTCCTTCCACATGATAGTACTGATAACGTTCGAATGTTCAAATTAAAAGTAATCATTTTTGATGAATACTTAACTCATTTTTAATAGTGCATTCATGACATGTCGATTATCGCGATATCATGATATCTCTTTTCCCACGACATGAAATATAGCTCTTAACCAGAGCGTTGCGTTTATAATTTTTGTCTGGCGTACATGGATTATGACAAGCCCTGGATTTTCGGCCTATTTTGTAAATTTGCTGTGGTATGTACAGTGCACTGCATAATGTACAGGGCAGTGCGCGCTAGCAAAGCTTGCAACATTGCCACACCTAGGCTTGCTTTTACACATACAACACAATACAGGAGGAAAGTAGAATCCTAGCTAATGATATCACTGACAATTGACAGCCTGCATTCAAAACAACATTAAAACTTTCACGTGCAGTGTACATGAATATACTGACTATATATACTAGCCTATATGTGTTTATGTACAGTACTTGTATGGACATGTTGAATCATCGGCCGTTAGTCTCGTAGTAGGTCATTTTTCTTTATTTTGAGTAATTCAAAATCATTTTTGTGTGAAATAAAACTTTTAATCACATCAGAGAGGTAAGATTTTCATGATTTTCATTTTAGTTAATTAAAAACTCTGGTATAAAATTTAACATGTAATATCTAAATTTTACGACGCAGGTACAACATGTGTCATACGAAATTTCAGCCATAGAGTTATATACAACAAACTTTTCGTTAATGCGAACGCTGCTCTTAACACATAATTGTGATACCAAAAACTAATACAGAAGTAAAAACTTGTTATGCAACTAGGCTGGGCTAGTTCATATGTTATGGTACTAACGTTACGGTAGTAAATCTAAAACGCAAGGTTAGCCATGATCGTTTCTGAACCAACTTTAAAAACCTGCAAATATATTGTGAAACATAACAAAAACTATCGTGCTCCTTCACTCCACACTGGTACACTCCTGATGTAAGTTGGCAAAAAGAACAAAGAATTGGCCCAGAATATGCCTCTCACTTTGATGATTCATGGTCACATTGGCTGAATTACCAAACAAGTGCATGCGATGAAATCTAAAACATAAGTCACGCGATCATGCCGTCTGCTAGATGGAAATCATTGTTGTTTCTTGTAGAAGTACTGATATCAACAATGTTGTGAGACAGTTTTCTTGCAAAAATATCGCGATATACCAATATATCGCAATAATTTTCTCCAGGATAATCGATACATAATACAGCTATATCGTGACAGCACTCATTTTTAATGAAACAAGTTACAAGTATAAAGAATGAAACCTATGTTTTTATTTTAAAATTCCATGAATAAGCCAGAATGACTTTTTGACAGAAAAGTCCTTTATCAATACCAGATGCACAACCAACTTGATCAACAAGACATGCTCATAATTACCATTTCCTAAAATGGCACAGGCCAGGATTCAACTTTATTTTAATAATGGTCACTGTACTTCTTTGCACTTTGCTGGTAAATTCCCTTAAGAAATGTATTCCAAGGTACATGCATGCAGACTGAAGATAGGACTAGGTAATAAGGGAATTCTTATCCTGTTAGAAAGGTCCTATTTCTATCCAGCAACAAAATCAGCAGCGCCAGCTGTCATGGCCAGAATGTCTAAGACTTGGTTATGAACCTCAGTCATTTTCAGTCATAACTGTTTAAATCTGTTCTGCATGACCTCTGTGCAAATCTGTTATGTATGAATAAGCAGACCTTGCTATCATCTACTTATCTAAATCCACTTTTGTACTAGTTTTGAAATCTGCCACTTCTGACAAAATATATTTCAATCTTAGAAAAAACTTCTAATCAACATCAAGTTACATCAAACTGTAGATCAGGGATCGGCATACCACGGTATTTACTTGGTCATCTGCCCGGACAGACAACTTAGTTTGTAGCAAATTTTGCATTTTATCAAACAAATATATTCCCGGTCAGCCTTATTTACCTTCACAACAATCACAAATTTATATATCTCTACCTGCAGGGCAAGTTGATTTTTGTTATATGTCTATGCCTAATCAGAAAATAAGCATTCCTTGGGGAATGTTGCATCATGCAGATAAATCTTACCTGAGACAATCAAGTGCTAACTCAGAACTGCACAAATCTATAACATCAGCAGCATTTGAGATGCTCTATGATCTGTAGTATACAGTTCTCTCAAATTAAATCAGTTACATAAAACACAACGAAATTAGAGAGGCCGACAGTACTGCTCATTTCCCAACAGGCCAACAGTGAGCTGTTTATTTGCCAGTTCCCAAATCCACACAGTATGTTTGAGATTACAGTACATCCATGCTTGTGCAAAGGTTGAATGCCATAACCAGTAACACATCCCTGTCATAACAGAACAATGTATACTGCATCAAGTATTTGTACAGAGTAATCATGTACCTCTCCAACGCATTAAAGCTTCACCTGCCACTGTGAAATCCTCCATCCTTTCTCATACATATATTACAAAGTCAGAACCATTATATACCTTCATAATCCCATATCTCTTTGTTTTACTAATTAATCACCACATCAAGTGAATGTCATTTATCTTTTGAATTTGACCAGAGTTACAAACAACCTGGCACATACAGGACCTCAGGGCAAGTTCTTTGTTTCTTTTCCCCTGATCAGACAACTTTAAGAGTGAGTTGGGGAAGACAAAAAGTATCAATTAATTCTGTAACAAGATCTCCATCACCCTCTGGACAATGCTAAACTCTGATCTACAAATGCCAAGGAAATATTTCAGAGGCACAAAGGGATTGACTGTCCTGCTCACTGCCCAAACAAGCTGTATAGTACATGAAAGTTGATAGTACATTTTAAGAGCTGAAAACTATTACCGCAACTGTAAATTCAAATTGCATACTGCAATACGATGGATGAGCAAACATTTCATGTAGTTATTTTATTTCATATTCTCTGACAGCTGAACAAAATTGAAAAATTCAACTATCGGAGGAACTGTTGATTCAAATTTCATACTGCAATATTGCAATAGGAGCGAAAATTTCATATGATTATTTCATTTCATAACAGCTGAAAAAATTGATCCATAATAAAAATAGCATATCTTGCCGCCAATATTTTAGATTTATACAGCCATTACTAAGCTCAGCAGCTGCCATTTCAATTCCTTCATATTGTATCCGCACTATCAAACACACAACACTGAACTTCCACCAACTGCAAATGCAATCATCACATGAATTCTTACAACTATTAAGGTTCTGCTATGTTGGCCGCTCGAGTTTGTCCCATTTTCAGACGAATAAATACTACTTTTTTAAATACTTGTGACAAAACAATCAAATTCAGGATGGCCACACCCAAAACTCTCGCTGACCTCTTCAAACAACTTCCTGATTCGACAGCCTGGAAAACCAGATAAGATGAAAAGGTTTTGTGAATGCAATACTGCTTTCGTCTGGTATACAACATATTCAACCAAATGTCTCTGTATAAACAGAGAACTGTTGCTAAGGTAACGGTTTACCCGCAACCTACTGTATAAGCTTAAGGAGAGTATTGGGTAACGAAAGCGAAACCACAGTACACTGGACCTTGCGCAAGGGTAATTTAAGTCACTGACTTTACAACCAACCATCAGATTTAACGTAACAAAAATGGAAAAATTCTGCATGCATGGTAACTGCAATCCAATATTCAATTTCAATAGAAACCACTTTACATGGTCAATTCTAAGAAAAATGTTAATTTTGATTATGACAGATTAAATGGCTATTTGGATTTAAATTGTAATACAGCCAGTTGGATTTTGCTATGAAAAATATGTTTTTTTATAAGTTTTTTTAATATTTTCTGTACAAACTTTGCTTTTGTTATTAAATATAAAATTTCATACCTTTTTAAAGAAAAGGTGCCATCCCATAAACAGATTCAGAAGTGAACGCTGCCATACTGGTAACGTTACTTCCGATTTTCAATTTTCCCTATTGATCGCAAGAAATCTACCATGTTATCAATCACACATCCGTCGGACTGAACAAATAGGCCTACATGTGTTATCGATAACCACAGATTTCTCGCAATCAATAAGGAAAATTGAGAACAGGAAGTGACGTTACTATCACAGCGCATTTACTTCTGAATTGATTCATTCCTTTCCTTTAACATTTTGTGTCTTTGAAAGTCTTCTTGCATAAAAGATGAACTTACTTGACCATTAAACTAATTTTCAAAGGTACAGTAGATATGGACAGGTAGAGATTTTTCACCCATAGGAAAGAAAAACTTAATTCTGAGCAGAACAGTCTTTAAATGGTCACAATAGCACTTTTTTTTTCTTTTCTAAATCCCATAATGTAATTCTTTATTTCAAATATTACAGGTTCTCATATTGCATTCTACTATAAGAGTGTTTCAGTTAATGTCACGAGGTCACATGACTTTGTTTACATTACCATTTTGTAGAGCAATACCACTGTCATCTGCTGTGCTCTTAATTAGACTTACATACCTTTGCATGTTGTTATATAAGATTATTGTTATATAAGATAATATGTCGGAATCTTGCTGTGCCATTGGTAGCACTAATAGATGTGCACGGGGGAATAAAAAGCATTTTCTCAATTTTCATCAGTTCTTGATTGACGTTCGAAGTAGGTTTCTGCTGTACAACATAATGGCTTCAACCTACGCTTCACACTAGGATTTGCAGCGAGCACGTTATATCAGGTATGTAGGCTTTGTCTGAGTATAACGAACAACAAGCTGGCATTAACGTCATCGTATACTGGGTGAAATTATCAAACTTTAGAAAAATATAAATTAAAGTCGGAAGCAAACAATACAAATTACACTTAGTAAAATTCGCTGAACTGGTACTGGTAGGTTAGCATGTGGTATGTTTGTTGGACATGTGATGTGACTGAGCTGTGTGCAGGGTTCGTACACATCTTTTAAGAAAAAATCAAGCATTTTTCAAGTACTTTTCAAGGTTTGTATTTGTTTCTTTAATGCCATTATTTGAATGTTACTTCCAAATACATTGACCGAAGTGACCAGCTGATACCTGTATATGAATCGTGAAACTATAGTTATTAATGTGTTCACACTTTTTGTATTGTCCAATGTCAATACATACTGTAGTACTAATAGCCTCTTAAATGACTTTACAGTATTATGTTACATGGAAATTAAATTAAACATTTGGTGTGAAAAACAATTGTTTGTTGCTCAAATAGGCATACTAATTCTCTATTTTCAACTTAAATTGGATAAAAAAGTCAATTAATGACTGATTTCAACCTGTAAAGCTGGGCACACATAACGCAAAAGTACTTTAGCACAGTGGATATCCGCTAAACAATGGAGGCCAAAAGAAAAAAAGAAAAAAAACATCCGAACGTTTTTTCAACTTCAATGTCAAATAAGCTTGTAGCCTAAGCCATGTCCATCTACCATTGTATTATCACATTAGGCTACATATAAAATCACAATGTTCATGTAGTACGATGTACACTGAAACAAGTACACAAAACGATCATTAAAAATTAATTCTTTTGGTATGCCATGTCAAAAATAATCAATTTTGTTAAAAATGTTGCAAAATCAAATCCTTGGTAAGTTTTCTTCAGTGATATTCGCAGTAAAAGAAGCTGTTAGTTTAGCGTTAAGTTTCCTTTAATTTTGCCGTATGTAGTAAGTATGAAACAAGCACGTACGTATACACACACAATATTACAAACTGAATTTTTTTTTACAAGATTATGCCACGCATAGGCGCATACAAGAACTTCTTAATGTACTCCTGTACAAACACAATGCGAGAAGCAAATTAGAAAACAATAATATACTCACTCATTAGAAACGCAGTCAACGCAAAGTTCAACAAGAGAATCGGAATTTTTTTATTTCTTCAACCATTTTTCTCAAAAAACGATCAAATTTTCAACTTCTCGATCAAATTTATTTCCTTTTTTATATAGTGTATGAACTGTTGATCCCTTAAATATTGTCAAGAATTTTGTGTGTGTTTGAAAGGTATTTCAAGCACTCTTCCAAACCCACAAGTAATTTACTAGCTTTTCTAGCAGTTTTCAAAGCCTTGAAATTTATGCACTAAAAATCCAGCACTTTCAAGGTTTTCAAGCACGCGTGCGCACCCAACGATGCCGCTGCCCTGTAAAATGGAGTCCAGTTGAGTTAGAGTCACATGATGAAATCCCTGTATTCAAAAAATTGGGGAGAAGACACTAAGTTATCAAAATCTACATTCTAGTAGTCCCATTCTGAGATCACAAAATAATGCACAACATATGCTAATTAATAGGATCAAAGTTTTGAACTGCTGTAAAATGGTCAATTTTCAACCAATTTTGATGCAACATTTTGCTTGTTTGCATGGTTTTTAGTGTAGTATTTCTTAAATAATTTTAGCTTTTACTCCCTGTGCATATACTTTTTAAACCCTGCAAGGAGAAGTCATGCGGCAAAGACGGACACAGTAAACTGTGGAACACCTGCACCCACTTGAACCAGCAAAGCTAATGTTTCGAAGTATACCTGCACTACAAATTAGAAAGATGAAAGACACCAATATTGATTGTAAATGCTTTACATAAAATGCATAAAGGTCATTGAATTATCATACCATACAGAAACTATTACAATAATAGCATGCTGAACACTGTTGTTACATACAATGGATATTACAGTGTGAAAATTCATATACAGGTACATTCAAGCATACAGCTGAAGTACTTGTTTCATTATGAACTTCCTGGTTTAGAAAGTGTTTACCTGGAGATTTAGCATTCCGAATGTTTTTTTTGTTTTCTGTTTAAAGCTGCTTATATATTTGTAGTATAAACAGAAGTTTAGCATTAAATCATTTTGTAATCAATAGTAGCTGTAAAGTATACCTATCAACAGTTTGGAATGGGGAGGGAGAAAGATTATTTGAACAAGTTCCCTGCAGACTGGCAATAAAATATTTTCATTTTTCAGCAACAAAAGGCTTTGACATCATTACTTATTGCTGAGCAATTCCTAAATACTCTAATGTTTCTTGCTGAAATCTGAAAAGTAACCATCATGGGTAAAATAGGTCCATAGTTGATACATGTATCATGCAAATGAGAAAGAAAGTTAAATAATTTTTGCAAAACTAAAGGTAAGTACTGCTTGTGTGTCTTTTTATTTTAGATCGATAAGAATAAATTTACATTTTTTAAATTACACCAAACTGGAAAGATAAACTAGACTTGTTCTTTAGTCAGTTGCAGCAGAGGCATTCCTCCCTCTTTGCCTTCCTTTTGTTGTGTTTTTCATTGTTGATCAGTAAAAAAAAAAAAAAAAGCTTGAAATAATAGAGTTGTTATTTAGTAAAGTGTAACTTAGCTGCAGTACATTGTGTTTAAGTCACACCATTCCATCATCACTGTATGCTATAACATGTATACAGACTATACAATCTATATCTAACTAGCAGACGATATGATCGCGTACTATTAGGTATTGTATTTCATCACATTCATCGCATATTTCGTAACACCAATGACAGCGTGAACATTAGTGCTGTGAACAATTAGCAAGTTTACTAAACGTGTAATCACCCAATTTGCGAGCGTTTAGAGATTCAAACAACAAAATTGCCCCAAAACGATGCTTAGTAAAACAAAACAAAATGTTTAGTGGTTTTGATGCATTCTTGGATGATTTATACTAACTGGCATTGCATATTATATTACAAAATATGCTTACTAACATATATTCATAAGTCATGCCCACCATGTACTAGAGCTGTAACCGTTTAGCGTGTACACGCTCGCAAATCCTTGTAAACGTTTACTAAATACTTCATTGCGAGAAATCGTTTTTCATAATAAGTCTTGCCATTGAAAATAAATATGATTATTCATGATTTAAATCACACACACATTCGGCTGACAAAATTCCAATCAATGACTTTTTACAAACTGTAAACCCGATTAGCATAAACCTTTTTAAATGTGCGAATCACAAATGCCCAGTAATCACCAATGAATGGGGATGTCATGCACTTTGATTTCGCCAAAATCGAGTAGGCTAACTTGTAAAATGCACCGCAAATGTGCAGCTCTAAACAGTAAAACTAACAATAGGCCTAACGTTAGGCCATAATTATTAAGGCTTTAAATCCCACACAATCAAGGCCCGTTTTATAAGCTGTTAAAACGACCAAAAAACACACTAAGTCAAAATACTTTGAATTGTGACAATCAGTACATTAACATGTAAATATCACTGATGAGTCAAATAAATTTTGCAAGAAAGAAAATTTTTTGCAAAATAAACAAACAGAAAAAGGTTTTAACAGAGCTGAAATTCTGCATGCGTAGCAAAGATGGCGGCCATTTTTTCAAGAGGACTGATATTTTAGAACTTCCAGGGTGGTGGCGTAGTTTTGAAATGTTTTACGGCGAGGTATCATAGGCCTAGTATGCAAGATTTTCACAGTGGAACTTTGAAAGCCATAGCGAGTAGGGCAAAAAAAGTTACGCGATGTTGAGTTTAAATGACATTGATAGGAAGTTATCTGTTCTTTTTAAACTGAATTTCCAGTCATATTTTCCAAGAAAAAGATTTTTGGTGCTTGCTTTTACACAATACAGGAGGAAAGTAGAATCCTAGCTAATGATATCATTGACAATTAACAGCCTGCATTCAAAACAACATCAAAACTTTCATGTACAGTGTATAAGCTTGGGCGAATTGAGCATTATGCAATATCGATATATCGCAAGAAAAATATCTATATTATCGAAATATCGATATGCAAATTATAAGAAGTCATACCTAAGTAGTATGCACTGATACATGCAAGGTAATCTCGTCTCGGCTCAAAGTAAAACTTTTTGTACAATTTGACAGAATTCACTGCAAAATATAAACATAAATCCTCAAATAAACACCCACTATGCTTAAAAATGTTCTTTACATGGTTTTTATCTCAAAAGATCAAGCACCGAAACATTAAAAAAGTTTAGGCCTCAGCATATTCTTTAAAAAAAAAAAAATAATGTTGTGGAACTGGTACTAGGCCTACACTGTATGTCTTACAAAAATCTACTCCCAATTCTTCTTTAAATTTCATATCTCACTTACTTCTCATGAATTTTTACTGAAAAGGCACTATTTTGGTAGCATTTTGTGGACTTCCAGACATACAAAAGTCCATATATAACACACGATATCCAATTTCTAGTCTGCTTCAATCATCGCACGAGTGTTGTCACTCAGAAGAAACAGTAGTAGATGCATGTACATAACGTTAGTAAAGTACTGTTACCTGTATAGTGATACTGTGTGTAGTTAACTGCACTATAGTGTACAGTACCTGATCGATCTGGCAAGACCAGTCCTGTCACTTTTAGATTTTCTGTATGAACAAAATAATAAGAAAAACCTCAATAGTTTTGTCAGTGACTTGTCAATTAATGACTGTTTGATATACAAATTCAGATTCAGTATTTCTTTTGAGGAAACTTAACACGATGTTTGAGGATACATCTTATGATTTTTGCTGTCTGAGCATCATAAACCATTCAAGTATAAAGTTGAAGTATTGCACAATGCCTCTGTACTGCATGAGTCAAGTTGTTTTTTTGCTCATGGAAGGATTTTTAATTGTTATCACAATATTGTTATTTTAATAAAGTTGTAACTAACTGCCTGAAAGTTTAATATAAATAAAATTTATTAACTTTTTTGTGGCTGTTTAATTAAACATACTTGGATGTTTGATAGTCATGTTTAGCTTTTTAATACTTCATGTATTGTGTATTATCAATGACAACATAATGTCGATATATTGCTATTACCCTTAAACTCAATATCGGCCATATCGATCAGGGTCAATATCAAAATATTGATATATCGCCCAAGCTTAACACTGTACATGTATATACTGACTATATACTAGCCTACAATGTATGGGTTTATGTGCAGCACTTGTACAGACATGTTAAATCATTCGGCCGTTAGTCTTGTAGTTGTGTATTTTTCTTTTATTTCTGAGTAATTCAAAAGCATTAAGGTGTGAAAAAGAACTTTTAATCGCATCAGAGAGGCAAGATTTTCATGATTTTCATTTAAGTTAATGAAAAACTCAGGCGTAAAATTTCACATGTTATATCTTAATTTTACGACACAGGTACCTGTGTCGTAAGAAATTTCAGCCATAGCGTAATATACGACAAATTTATCATTAACGCAAGCCCCAAGGCTACACATACATTTATTGACAAATTAGTCAAATATCTGCATTGTTAGCAGCATCATCAATCATCATCATCGCTGCAACTACTGCAGGTTCTAATTTCTAAAACAGTTTTATATTTATATAAGATGAAGATCAATAACAGATTAAAAATATTTGCAAAGGCAGTCTTCCCTTCAAAACCCTAAAACTGCAATTATGCATTCATGACATCCTTAATTGTGACTGCATTATTATTGGCATTCTGAGTGCTGTTACAAGCATGATAAAGCACAAAGGAATTATTGAGGTCATCCTATAAAAGTTAAAATTACTTACAAGTACCAAAAGTGCTTTGTAATCGATCTGAAGTACAATGACGCCAAACCATAAGTATCTTTTAGAAAATAAACACCATCATTTATATGACATTGCAAATGTAGTTATCAGCGCTTTCAACAAATGATGGTTTGCTATTACTTACAAAAACTGGGATCTACTCCCAAGGTTACAAAACAGAAAGAGATTTTGATTTCCTTTGTGGCGAGACGAAGACATCAAATTTAGAGATGCGATGCTTGTTGTGGTTATTCTTGATGCTTGTTGTGGTTATTCTCAGAGTAACCTTTACCAGCTCAACTCTGCATTTACAGAGAAAAGTATGGAAACAAATTTGATATATGCAATTTTTTAATTGATGACAAATCTATGGGGTTTTTTTCTTCTTTTTCTTTTAAAATAAAAGAACAGTGCCTGCAATGATTTTTTGAATTTGTTACCTGCTTTTACCAAATTTTCATCTCTCGCAGAAATAGCTATAATGCACTTCAATTGTGTAACTCACCCCTAAACCCCCGGACAAGGTAAGTTATTGCACCAAGTGGGTGGACAAAACGTATACATTGCCTCAGTCACCTAAGTGACTGACATTTTTTGTGAAATGACTTATGCCAAATCAATCACCTCTGTACAAAATCAATGGGTCTGAAATAAATTGACCCACCCAGACCTGCCAACCTTTAGGATCACCAAACTGTATTCTGGAACTACAAAAGTTGTATTTTTGATAAAAAAAACTATACTCCTCAAACAAAATGTACAAAACAAAAGTTTACTGTGGCTGAAAAAAATTACCATTATCAAAGCCATATTTAAACATTAATATAACTCACAAAATTACCACTTAATACAAATTACAACATGCTTGAAACACTGTCAAAACTGCGTGTATTACAATTTACACATGTAACGTTAGTTACTGGACCACATGTTTCGTTTGTATACAGGTACCATCAATCATTTATCTCTTGTATGCAACGTTCTGATTGGCTACACTCGGACAAAAAATTGTTGTTTATATCCCATGCACCAATCACGGATGCCCTAGCTTAAGGTAGGTTGCCTTATGCATAATTAACTTGTAGTCTACACTTTTTTGGCAGCAGCAGCAAATGAATCTGAATCTGTTAAGTGGGCAAAAATACTTCGAGAGGACATGAACGTCAACCGAGCATAAAAAGTATGAGTAAAAAAAAAAATTTTTAAAAAAATTAAAAAAAATAAATAATAATAATAAAAATAAATAAATCGTATTCTGGTGCCAAAAAACGTACAATCGTATTCTTAACATTTTCCTGTATTAAATATGGCAAAATCGTACTAGTTGGCAGGTCTGCCCATCCCAGAGCCTCTGGTAACTGACAATTAGGTACAATGATGCACATGTGAGTCACTATTTCATATATCCTACTGTACATGGCATTCGACCCTGTTCCACATGGCATTCGACCCTGTTCCACATGGCATCCCACCCCATGTCTCACATGGTATCCCACCCCATGTCCCAAAGGCTCCATAAGAAGTCTCATCGTAGCTATCAGTCCCTGATTGAGCATACTATGTATGAAAAGGTCAGTTCATATAATAACATCTATGCAAATATCGAATAAGAAAAAAAGGTGGAGACTCTGGAGTCAAATAATTATGCCTGATATAGCCCTTGTGATGTATACTACATGGTATTTATTATATCATATGTCCCGCATGGCCCCCATCCATGTTCCACATGACATCCCTCCCTATTTCCATATGCAGTCATATCCTGTCACGCTCCCTGACTGAGCATACTAAATCAAAGTCTGGTCAGTTCATATACTGTAGCCCTTACGAAACAAATCTGTCAAATAAAATGTACAAGGTTTAACTTGCGAGTCTATAATTTTTATATATATATATATATATATACACATATATATATATATATATATATATATATATAGATAGATTTACATAAATCTATCTATCTATCTATACACATATATATGTATATATATAATATCTATCTATCTATTTATCTATCTTTTTTATATCTATATCTTAGGTGTTATTTTTGATGATAAGCTTACACTGTTGCCACATGTAAATAATATATGCCGCTCCCTTCACTTGCCATCAGAAAAATCAGCCAAATTCGTAAATATCTTGATCAAAAGTCGACTAAGACACTTATTCACGCATTTGTATCATCCAGACTTGATTGTTGCAACAGTATCTTATTTGGACTTCCTTCTCAACAAATCTCAAAGCTTCAGCGCATTCAAAACACTGCTGCCAGATTAGTTACTCTCACAAGTAAGAAATCTCACATTAAACCCATCCTCCACCAACTTCATTGGCTTCCTATATGTGAAAGAATAAAGTACAAGCTTCTCACCCTCACATACAAAGCCATCCATGGTCTTGCTCCAAATTATATTTCCAACTTAATCACGTTACAATTACCAACTCGCTCACTTAGATCTAACAGTGCTATTCTCCTAAAGCCGCCAAAAATTAACACCAAGACTTACGGTGAAAGTTCTTTTTAATCTGCAGCCCCTAAACTCTGGAACATTCTCCCAATCTACATCAGAAATGCCCCTACTTTAGATATCTTAAAGAGTGTATTGAAAACACACCTTTTCATGAGTTCCCCTCATTGGACCTTGTAACTTTATCCTGCTTGTATCTTTTTAAGTATGGTTTTTTGTTCTCTTACTGTTTGTATCTTAAGGTTTTCTCATGTTATATTTGTTTATGTAAAGCGCATTGAGACCGTTTGGTATAATGCGCTATATAAAATGTATTATTATTATTATTATCATTATCTATATCTTTATATATATATATATATACATTATCTATATCTTTATATATATATATACATATATATATATGAGAGAAGCAGGTATTGTTTGCATAAAAGCTTCAGCTGTACTGCAGCTCAATAAAAAAAATCAAAACTGTTCCAGACACAATAACTTATCTCCCTAAAAAATTATTTTCTACACATTGTTTGTACAAAGGTGTCTTCTTCACAAAAAGTGGAACAAAAATAACTCAAAAATGTTTCTGATGTTTGAATACATGTATAATTTATGGGACTTAATGTATGAACACCTACAAGAAACCTGTACTAGATTAAATGACATACCTTATGTGTGATCAGTTGCCTATTCATGATTTACATTATTACATCCATAATAACCAGTCAAGGAAACCACATACTGTAGTGCAGGGAGCATTTGTTTGTAAAAAATTGTATTAGCAGTTTTGATACTCATTTCATAAAAATGATTAGCAATACATTAAGATTGTTTGTTTGTTTGTTTGATGAGGGCTTAACGGCACCACGACAACGAGGGTCAAATTGTGCCTGAGAAGTTACATCATTCTAGAGGTAGGAAGTAAACAAGCTTTGCAATATACATTCTATTTTAATATTATATTTCGATATATTATTTTTATTTATTAATCACCAACAATTTGCAAATTGTACAGGGTCTGCCACCAAATTCCATCGATGGATGCACAATAGCTAATGGAAAGGTTTCACACCACAAAAATTGATTCTCTAAAAGTAAGAGAAGAGAAGAAATGTGTCGCAAAAGCCATTGCGACACGTTTGAAAGGGATTTTAGATTTTATCATTCACCCTGACCAAAATGCATTTATTCCCGGGAGGAACATTGCGCGGAGGCAATCCGTACAGTTTTCGATACCATGCATTATACTGATTCTTACTTACCATATGTCGGGATACACCATTTCAGTTGATTTCCATAAAGCTTTTGATTCTCTTAGTCATGACTTTTTGTTCAAAGCACTGACAGCTTATAATTTTGGACCATCAATAATACAATGGATTATAACTTTTTATATGAATAGTAAAGCTTGTGTTATGAATAAGAAGTTGTCAACAGGATATTTTCCTTTAACCTGTGAGGTTAGACAAGGGGATCCTTTATCTCCTTATTTATTCATCCTTTCAATTGAAACTAAAGCTGTTAAGTTAAGAAATTGTGACAATATACGTGGTATTCCAGTAAGGATTAGGAATATCAATAAGTATATCAAACTATCACTTTTTGCAGATGATATGACAGTTTTTACAAAAGATGAGCTATCGTTACATAATATTTTGACAGTATTTAAGGATTTTGAGAAGTCGTCCAACCACAAAATTAACCCAACTAAAACTTTTGCCATGATCTTGGGGGAAAATTTTCAGAGAGTAAACAACGCGAAAGTGGCTGGACTAAATTAGGCCAGTAAAATGAAGATTCTGGGTATTTACATCTCGTACAACAACAAAACAGTATTGAATAAAAACATGGATGGTATCATTAAAGATATTAGCAATAACCTCAATCTTTGGAGGGCTAGAAATCTCTCAATTCTTGGGAAGATTCAGATTATCAAATGGTTCGGTATTTCCAAACTTTTATGTGTGGGCTCGGTACTCAGCATTCCTGAGAGTAATATTAAAAATATTGAGAGAATATTATATAACTTTATTTGGAAGGGGCAAGACAAAATAAAGCGCACAGCTATGGTTAATGAATATAAAGATGGGATTTAAAAATGATTCATTTAAAGAGTTTTATTGAGTCAAATAAGATGAAGTAGCTAAAATGTTTAAATTCTGCCAACTCTTTTGGCTGGAAACTGATAGTCTTCTACTTCCTTCACAAAATTGGGGGTATTTTCTTGCTATATAGTAATTTTGATGTTGACTGCATCCCAGTTCATGTGCCCATTTTTTATAAAGAAATTTTGAAGGTCTGGTCAAACCTTAGCAACCCTATTCTTAACAATGTGGATAATATCTTAAATATTATTTTAAGGAACAACAAACATGTAAAATTAGGGGGCAAGTCTGTCTATGACAGAACTATCATGAAAAAGGGCTTTTCAAAAGTCTGAGATATTTTAGGTATGAGGGGAAATTTCCAGAGTTTCAACTATTTCCATCAGAGAGGTCTAAATAATACTGACTATTTTAAATTGTTAGGCATATTCAACGCTCTCCCTAGCAATTGGAAAAACATAATTAATTCGGTTGGTAAACTACCCTACCATGGGGCTATTGATGATGGTACAAGTGATGAGGAGGATATAACATTATGTATGAATGGCTTATGTTATAGCTTGGAGACCATCAGGAGTAAGATTTTTATGAGGTATTAGTGTCTTCGTATATTTTCCCCCAACAGTCTGGGGTAAACTTAAAGATATTTATGCTTAATCTGAGAATGATCTTCGCCACATTTTCAATCTTCCTTTTTGACAACAAAAGATAACAACTCTGAGCTTTTCAAATAAAATTTTTACATAATATAATTCCTTTAAATGAGTGGCTTTTTAAAGTGGGCCTGGCTGACTCCCCACTACGTGGATTTTGTTAGTTAGACGCAGAATCACTCCAACACATGTTTCTTGATTGCCAAATTACCAGTTATTTTTGGCAAGAAATTATGAGTTATTTTGTTATTCTTCTATTTCCTCACATTTCTCACTCTTCTATTTTACATAATTTTTTCGAAGTCGGTAGAGATTTTAAATTAACTCAGCAAGTGATTCTAGTAGGTAAGCAGGTAAAATATGAATGTAAAATACAAAATAATAGCCCATCCTGTCGTCACCTGATTTCTAAATTAAAAATTATTCATAAATTAGAAGAGCATATAGCAACAAGGAATGATAAGTTAAATACAATATATCAAAATATCGATATATTGCCCAAGCTTACATATGACCCGCCCAATTATAAAATGGCATCTCACACTAAGTCCCACATGGCATCCTAGGTCCCAAATGGCATCCCACCCCATGACATCCTATCCCATCCCTTGTCCCACATGGCATTCCACCATATCTCCTACATGGCATTCCACCATATGTCCCACGTGGTATTCCACCATATGTCCCACGTGGTATTCCACCATACATGTATGTCCCACATGGCATTCCTTCCTATGACCCACATGGCATTCCATTCGATGTCCCACATGGATCCCATCCCATGTCCCAAAAAGCATCCCACCCCATGTCCCACATGACATCCCATCCCGTCCCTTGTGCCATATGGCATCCCACCATATCTTCCACATGGCATTCCACCATACAGTATGTCCCGCATGTCACTAAAACATATGTCCCACATGGCACCCCACCCTATGTTCCACATGGATTCTATCCTATTTTCCACATTAATCCAACCATATGTCCCACATGGCATCCATCCCTATGTCCCACATGGCATCCCTCCCTATGTCCCCCATATTATATTCCCGTATCAGTGGCTTCCCACTTGAAATCCTACATTTTGTCCCACATTGGATCCCACCATATGTTCCACATTGTATCCCTCCCAATGTCTCAATGACATCCTACTTTATGTCCCACATGGTATCACATCCCATGTCCCACTTGGCATCAGATCCCGTGTCCCAATGGCCTCCTACTAGGGATGCGACCGTTTATCGTTTAACTGATAAACGATCGGTACTATCGTTTACTGCTACAAAATTTAGTGTTTCGCAATTTTTTCGGCCTCAAAACTTTAATTCAAACCATTCCCACTAAATCAACCACTTAACATTCACTTCAAGAATAAAATAATACCCCATATAATAATAC
The DNA here is from genome assembly GCA_020152595.1 of Chiridota heheva. Lineage (NCBI taxonomy): Eukaryota > Metazoa > Echinodermata > Holothuroidea > Apodida > Chiridotidae > Chiridota > Chiridota heheva. The sequence goes on from JAIGNY010001387.1 coordinate 967,342, forward strand.
CATCTTATGTCCCACATGACATTCCATTCCATGGAATTCCACCCTATGTCCCTCATGGCATTCCACCAAATATCCCACATGGCATCCCACCCTATTCCACATGGCATCCCACTCCATATCCCACATGGCATACAGTAGGCTCCATAAGAAGTCTCGTCCTAGCTATCTAGTCCCTGATTGAGCACACCTTTCCTTAAATCTGTCTGGGTATGATTGTTGGCTGCCACAGGCAGTCAAATTAATTAAAGATTCTACTATTTACAAAACACTTTTGGAGGATTTAAAAATAAAAATTCACTGGTTTTTTATTACCAAAATCAAGCTAAATCACACTATTTACATCTGATCAGAAAGAAATATGAAATTTGGGGTGAGAATAACCTTCCAAAATTATTGTGACTGTTATCTACAGTAATCATTTACTAATTAGATATCTCAATGATTTTGATAGAGGCTGCAAACAAATGGCTGTTTTTCAGTCTAACAAGGCTTCCAGAAGAGCTTCAAATTTTCCTTGATTTTGCACCTAAGAAAGAGAGTATATGAATAATTTTTTTTGCAGGGAATGGATTCTTAACGAATTTATCTTGCAATTTTTAAGAGTTCCATCACCAGGGATGCGAGAGTTCTTAAATACAAATCAAATTTCAACAAAATTTGAGGCTTTTCCTATGCAGCCTATTACCAGACTCCATAGTTTGTTTCTAGAGGGAAGATCTTTCGCGTACATTTTGAAATGAGGAGCACAATTTTAAGCACTTGCCGCACAAATTGAAAGGTTTGTATTAAACAGTATTTTAATTTAGGCGCACATTTTTCTTATTTTGGGCACGCAATTTCGTCTTGGAAATCAATCTTCTGCGCACATTATGCAAATTATACAAACTGGGCCTATTATTACACTTATGACCTGTGGTTGCCATTTAAAGTGTGACCTATAGGCATACTTTCTGAAAACACACGGTACCCTCATGAGTATGCATGCAAGTTGTCTTTTAATATGTCACTCTAAGTCTGCTTAAAAAAAAAAAATGCATTTGATTTTGCACCATTTTTGAAATTTTGCCAAGTCAGATAGAGACAACAACAGTTGATCTGAATTCGGTCGAAACCCAACGTGAATTCATTGCACGCACAAGGCCCACGTGAAGCCTTGAAGGTAGAGATTTTGGCCTTGAAAGGTGACCAATTTTGCTCCAGCTATATTCCTAAACAGGGTTCTTTTCACTGATCAATGCATTAGGATTAACTTAAACCTACACTCTTTATCTTATCATGCCGTCTCTCCAAAATATAAAGTGAAATTAGACAGACTGGTTCACATTCAAGTGTAGACTACTGGCAGTGACACTCTTAGTCTGCAGGGCTAAGTGACAAGTTACATCTTACAGTCAACAACACTTCATCTGGCTGACACTGCCAGTGTTACTGTGACAGACTGACTGGCAGTAGTATGCGTCCACATCCCCAAATATACAGTAGCAGATCTACCTAATCTACCGATAGGGTATGTGCCCATGTTCATTGAAAAAGTTGCGCCATACACTAAACAAAAGTCGATGGGATTTACGTCTCAAAAAAAAGTTCCCAGATTTTTCTTGAGCCTTTATTTTCAATATCAAAATCAACCTCCTTCTCACTAAAAAAGTATACATTATTACTTCAGTTTGTTTCCAGTTGCATTTGTAAAAGTTGGAAAGAAATACACAACAAGAAATGGTCCAAATTTGAAAAGAAAGAAAAAAACAACAATTTGTTCCCTTTTTTAAAATCGTGAAACAATCTGAACAATACATGTAATGCCGGAGCATGTACATGTGCATGCACAAATAAAATGTATTACGCCTCTAAATTAGCGTGCACAATAGTTTAAATATTTTTACCTTGTGGCTCATACGTATGCATTAGTTATTATACACATCCCTCAGTATGGTTGACATTGGGATTGCCGTACGAGGGTTGTAATAATTTGAGTACAACTCCTGTTTTTTTAATTCACACGTTGTAGAAAATTGATGCTTGAAAAATAATTTACTTTCTGCCAATATTCTTCTACCAATTAATCTAAATAATACTTTTCCAAAAAACTTTTTCTAAATCTTTACCTTTTTAGCACCAAGATGGGATAAAGTTCTCTGATTCGATGTTTTGGTCACCATCATTCTTAGTCACCACATGTTTGTGATCAACTATTTAAACATCCGCAAATAAGTTTTAGGATATTTCACTGAACCGCAGGTTGATTTTTCGCTGACATTTTTTTTTGGTACATATAATTAAATAGTTTTAGTATAAAAACTGTGTGCGAAAACAAATAAATAAAACATCAAGAAATGTTTAGATTATATAATTGTACTTTATAAGTATTATATTAATTTTCTTCCCTCAAATAATCTAAAACATATTACCCCCGCTCAAAGGTTATAGCCCCGCCCAGGTAAGCAGTGTATTGAACTTTGACCATACTTTGAAGAGCTAGCCAGACAATTTTTACGGAAGAAAAGTTGTCCAATAAATACTTTGATAAAAGTAACTAAAATCACCATAAAAACAGTTTTTGAAGATATGGATGACCTCCAAACATCATGAATAAGCATTGTGGGCGGAAAAAAAAGAAGGTAAAATGAATTATTTTTCACAAAGATCTTCAAACTGAGATTTTCCTGTTTTAACACAAAGCTTAAAACAGTACAGCCTAGCAGGTTATAGGTTTTTGTAGTACCCTTGGACAGACAGCCATCACTAACAGCAGCCATACTAACACGGCTGGCATCAGTCCGACAGCACTGCGGGGAGTAGCCTAATACTACTACGTACGCATATGGCGCTATACGCACTGGAATTGCAACGCTCAAACAGTGCAATCCAATTTCAGCGCTTTATATATGCCCGTGAAATTTTCTCGCCCGTGTTGCTCTTTCTTTAACTTGTGTATACTCATGTAATGTAATGCTTAGCGTAGAAAATTCAGTTCTAATTTCACTGTTAAAGACTACAGAGCCAACACTGTTTTTGACACATTTCTAATGTTAGCAATGTTTTACTCAGTGATATCATCATTTGATTCGGGATCGTCTCCTTCATATGGAGGTCTGGGTTTGTTTGCGTTTATAACTTGGTAAGGAAATAAGTTTGTAGCCATCGGAAGTAAAACTTGTTTGTTTCGATGATGTTACATATCCGTTGCATAATGGCCCATAGTGGTGTATTGATTGACATGGCGGCACACTAGGCATGCTAAATTGGCAGTAACGTGTAAATTTACCCACTGTAGGCCTAAGCCTAATCAGTAGTAAACTGCACTGTAGCCATCTCAGACATTCAAGTGTGTAACGTAAAATTAAAATTATAGGCCTAACGTTAGGAATAGGGCCTAACGTTAGTCGTAAATTGTAGGCTATGTTGTAACGTTACAAATCATAACGGGTTCTCGTTGGACTACTTTAAAAACGATTCAAATTCAACGCAAACAAAAACGCTAACAGATTCATATAAATGTTTACTTACATTTTACATCTTTTGGAAGTATATATTCCAATTTAATAATCAAAGAAGGACGTAAATGTTTAGAATTCCTATCCGAAAGTTTGGGATATATTTACTCCTCCCTACAAACAAACACACCATGGCGAAATATTACGCATGCGCTCAGCTGATCGTCGTACGTACATGACGTCCGCGTACGTACTTACGTTATTTTGGAGATGGCGTGGTGAATATATAGAGAAAAATTGTGATTTCTGAAACAATATCAGTCAAAATAGTTCAGCAAAGCTTATGCAGCCTGCAGTGTATGTATGATACAATACATGTACTAAATGTTGACGTACAAAAGGGTACATGCAAAGCAACATTTTTTAAATATTGCTTTTAAAATCCAGTAAACACTATCGAAATAACATAATGTACACAAATAAAGTTTGATCTGGCCAGATCAAGCCAGATCTGGATATTATATCTGGCCCAGATCAATCACACCTGACTACAGACCACGAGGCCCTGGGTTCAATCCTGGGGTGGGTAGACACGCCAGTGTACCACAACTGCTTATCAAAGGCCGTGGACATTGACTTGGTTGTCGATGTTATGTCTGTCCGTACGTCGTACCTGTGTTCTCGTCCGGGTCGTATTACGCGTTTCGTGATAGCATTTGTACTATCATAACCGAATACGCAGGCGACGACCCCGTTATTGTAATTGTGTGTTTACTCGTCGTCGTCGGAAACTTGATCTGACCGTTCAAACTTGATCTGAAATCAATTTTGATCGGAGCCAGATCAAATTTGAATTTACAGTTGCCCAATTCTTTATCTGGCCAAATCTGGCCAGATATAAGTTCCAGATCTGGAATGATATCTGGAATTTTTGTAAGTTAGTGTGATTTTGTAAAGTCCCCCCCCCCCTCCCACACACACACACCTTCGAAAGGTATTTTGTGACTCGACCCCCCCCCCCCTTCCCCGTTTTTTGTTGATAAATCACGCCCCTGGTTTTCAGGAACGCTGGAGATGGGGGTATCCCGTACTTTTCCGTAAGTTTTTTTATTGTCTATTTTATGATTTGTGACGTTGTCCCCCACTTTCGAAAGCCAAATTTGATTTTGTGACTTTATCCTCCCCCTTTCCCCACCTTTCTATTTCTGTAATTGCAGTGGTCTCATGGGTAATCATAGACTAACAATAAGTCTTACAGGACGGCGGAGCTGGGACTGAATTCCCCAATAAGTTTTTTTTATGAAATGTATCCTTTTTCCTTCTTTCATTTTTTAAATTTTTTTATTGAAGTTGAGACATTAGGCATAGGCCTATGCCAAATTTTCAACAATACACTCCAAATGACAAATTTCCTTTCCTAAGAATTATCACTCGTTACCCAACCTTTATCCCTACAATTTTTTGAATATGTATTTTGAGATATATATAAATGTGCCGCCCAAGTACTTGCCTTTTTTCAGAATTTTCGTAGTGCAGGTATCAAAAATCCAATCTCTCATACTGCCGGTCTCAAAAAATTGCATATTTTCATGCTGCAGGTATCAAAAATCACTTATTTTCTTATTGCAGGTATCAAAAATCACCATTTTTGTACTGCAGGTATCAAAAATTACTTATTTTCATACTACAGGTATCAAAATCATAAATTGTCATACTGCAGTTACCAAAGAAAAAATATTATACTGCAGTCCAATTTTGAAATTCTGGGCGGCACATACCTACCACTTTAGTATGGAATTCCCCCTCCCTTCTCCCCATCCCCCTCCTCTCCCCTCCCCGAAATTTTGATATTCAAAATCAGACACTAATCAATGGCACTTTTTTAATCGTCACTTTTATTGACAAAACTTCATGCTTTTGAATGTTTTATAAGCATAGTAAATAAAAGATTCAAGACAGCAAGAGCGAAATACCAGGCTATAGCTGACTACGTTGGCGGTGCAAGAGCAAAGCCCCTTGAAAGTATGAGCATCTCCTAAAGCTTTTCTTGTTATTAGAAATTCACGTTCCAGATGAAATATTTGGATAATCAAAAGCTGCCACAGAATCGATTCATACAAATTTTCAACCATTTTATAGGTCATCCATCATCATCCCAATTAAGGTTTTTGCTATTATGAGGGTATCAGGACTGCGGGGTGGAGCATTATTAGGGGGTCAAGGGCAAAACGCCTGGAAGACCTAATTCGAGTTACCAGCGTTTTATATATCATGTAGTATATGGCTCTACAATGTGAATAATTTTAAAAGATTACTACTGATTCAAGGAAGTTTTCAACTTGATATTTTTGTCACTTTAAAAACACTGAAGAGCAAAAAGGTCACCGGCACAATCAATAAACAAATGTGGTGTTTAAAAAAAAAAAAAGTATGTACACAAGCCCGGCCCGAAAATAACTTTTCTGTGTGCATGTAATATAAAACAATATTTTTAAAAAGTTCATTTTCCCAAATTGCTTACCAGGAGGAAATCTCCCCCTGCCCCGACCCCCACCACTTATTCCTACGCCACTGTATATTAATATATATTGGACAAGACAAGATAACCCGAATTCGCAAGTAGTCTTCGGGCAGAGTCAGTGACTAGTGCCCCCATTATAAAGTTTTTATTAGGGTGCCCCACCATTAAAATGGTATATATAGTGATATATATATGGTGTATATATATATATATATATATATATATATATATATATATATATATATATATATATATATATATATATATATATATATATATATATATATATATATATATATATATATATATATATATATATATATACATATATATATATATATATATATATATATATATACATATATATATATATATATATATATATATATATTTATATATATACATATATATATATATATATATATATATATATATATATATATATATATATATATATATATATATATATATATATATATATATATATATATATATATATATATATATAAAATAAGAAAAATGGCAATGTCTCTAGCCAACAGATTATACTCCTGTTTCCTTCTTCAGTGGTATGAAGTCAAATGACGCTAGAAGATAACAGCGATGATAGCTTGCACGTTAGCACATTTCAAAGAGCGTACGCGTAAAATAGTAGGCGCAAAAGGGGAAAAGCGCGCAGAAAAAAAAAGAAAAAAACCGGCGCCAAAATGCGCTGAGGCACAAAAACAAGAGAAGGACTAATGAGACGAAGTGGAAGTGGAAACATTTTTCCTAAAAACACAAAAAGGAGAAAGATAAGACAGGTTTTTATTAAGTCCATGGATGTGGCTCTTAATTTTAATCATAAATTGCAATTCAAACAACTTTCTGTCTTCCGTGCTTCTAAAGTTCCCCCTGATGAGAACCACCTTCAAATGTTCCAACTTATGTCTAGGCAAATTAAAATGCCCTGCCACGGGATAACCCTCACTGTCACCATCAAAATCGCGAATAGACTGCTTGTGGTTATTGAACCTCAATCGGAAAGAGGTTCCAGTCTCACCAATATAAGAAATTTCCGGACATTTCGAACACATCACGCAGTAAACCACGTTAGAAGAATCACAGGAAAAAGTTCCCGGTTTGATCACGTGATTCCTCGGGAGAGATACCGTCTCATCCGTGACTATGTGCATGCAGATTTGACAGCGCGGCTTCCTGCAGGGTGTATTGCCTCGCCCAGGCATCCTGCGCGATATGTTGGAACGTACCAACAAATTCCCAAGACTCGGCGGCTGCTTTAGTGCCACAGCCGGTGGTGCAGAGAAAATTCCTCCAACCTCTGGGGCGTGTTTCAATATCCCCCATGACGATTTAATACACTTCAAGAGAGGCTGTATTTGTGTACTGTGCGAAACTGCGAGGGGAATGCGTGCGGTCTTAGTCTTGATCCGATATTCTAAAAGCTCACTGCGATTGACAGGAATAACCTTGTCCATGAATTTCCTTAACAGTTTCAAGGGATAGCCCCTTTTAAGAAAGTGCCCCGACATAACGTTAAGTTGGATCTTGAGATCATGAGGGTCAGAACAAATTCTCTTAAGACGAAGAAACTGGCTCTAAATGATATTTCCTTAGTGTGTTGGGAATGATTGATATCATAAACTAGGCAAGCATGACTATCAGTAGGCTTGGTGTATAAGGAGGTAACCAATGAACCCTCACGGATTTTGACGAGAACATCCAAAAAGGTACTTCATCCCGGGGAAAATAATAAGTAAATTTAATGGACGGGTGATACGTATTCGCGAAACCAATAAATTCCCGCAACGAAACCTCGCCATGCTGCCAAATCATGAAGATATCGTCAATATAACGGACATAAAAGGAAGGAGAGAGTGTGGACTCTTGTAATATCTTACCCTCAAGATCGGCCATAAACAAATTAGCATAACAAGGAGTCATCTTAGTACCCATAGCGGTGCCCTTGATCTGGTGATAAAACTTATCATTAAATTCAAGGCAGTTATGAGAAAGAATAAATTGGACGAGTCTACCGATATCACGAACGACATTATCATCGAACGAACCAGATTGCCTGAGATGCTTAATACATGCCTCCACCCCATCCGCATGAGGGATATCCGTATAGAGTGAAGACACGTCCATCGTTACCAAAACAGCTGTATCGTCTATCCGATCTACCTCGCTCGATAACCTGTTGAGGAAGTGAGTTGTATCCTGGACATAGCTAGGGATAGCGCGAAGGAGTGGTTGTAATTGAGTGTCCACATAAGCGGACAAGAATTTCGTGCAAGTACCTTTACCTGAAACAATAGGCCTACCCGGTGGGATAACACTATAATCACGACAAAGGCCGACTAGATTGCTACCTATATGGGACCTGTCTGACTCAGGTACCGTTCTCTCAAGAATACCTTGCAACTAATGTATTTTAGGTAAAGTATAAAATATACCGGTTTTGGGTTAGGTGGGATAAGTTTCTCAACATCACTCTTAGTTACGTCATGTAAAACATTTACAAGGTTAGCAGTGTCAGCCTTCGTTTTAAGTATGGGATCAGAATCCAACCTCTCATAAAAGGCCTCGTCAGCTAATTGCCTCTCAGCCTCCAAAATATAGTCTACCCGGTTTTGAATAACGATAGCACCGCCCTTATCAGCGGATTGAATAATAACATTATCATTGCGTTGCAATTCTTTAATGGTACGCAAGTGATCATGAAGAAACATTAGGCGTGGGTGCTTTAGAAACATGTAAATTACAAAGAAACCTATCAAGATGCTGGTTAACGCAATTAACAAAAGCGTCGATGGAGGCGTTCCTGTTAGGTGCCGGGGTCCATGTGCTCTTCTTCTTAAATGGTTCAATTTTATAATTATATATATATATATATATATATATATATATATATATATATATATATATATATATATATATATATATATATATATATATATATATATATATATATATATATATATATATATATATATATATATATATATATATATATATATATATATATATATATATATATATATATATCTATATATATATATATATATATATATATATATGTATATACATATATATATATATATATATATATATATATATATATATATATATATATATATATATGGTGTATATATATATGTGTACATATATATGGTGTATATATATAGTGTATATATATATTGTATATATATATATATATATATATATATATATATATATATATATATATATATATATAGTGTATATATATGGATATATATATATATATATATATATATATATATATATATATATATATATATATATATATATATATATATAAAATATATATATATATATATATATATATGTTTATGTATATGTATATGCATATATATATATAGATATATATATATATATATATATATATATACATTTTCTTCATATATATAAATATATATATATATATATATATATATATATATATATATATATATATATATATATATATATATATGTTATATTTGTGTTACTCTAAAAACACGGGGAAGGGGGGGGGGTAGGACATGTCAGTAAACGACAAGTGCCTGGGTCCTCATTGTTAGGTTTACCCCGAACCAAATTTCAAGCATGCCCCACTTGATTACTGACTATTGAAATATGGGTGGCGCGCACACTTTAGTAAGGTCCTATTTTAAAGAGTTTTTACAAAATATAAACGGGAGAAAATAAACTTATGCCTCGGGAGAATGTAATTTCTTTTTCAGCCGTGTAGAAAAAAGTTAAATGTAGGCCCGGGTTTGTTGTGCCCCAAATATTGTCTTTAGGGGAAATTGTAAATGGATCTTATGCGAGCAAAGAGAGTATAATTTTGTAACAATTTTAGTCTCTTTCAGGACGATATTTGTGTTACTTTCCTCAAATGTTAAATGAAAAGATCAGATATATAATTTGATGTTTGAAAGGGCACGTTCCTTCTTTGAAAAAGAGCACCTGTCCTCCCTCAGGGGGGCACTTTTCCTCCGTAAAAAAGGGCACTTTTGAGACTTTTGATAAATTTGAGGGCACATGCATGCTTTCGGTTCCACCGCCTATGGCTATCACACCCTACAAGTTACGCTCCTAGCCCCTGGATGCAGGGGCGTAACCCCCCAAAATTCCACTGTTTTATAGGCCTTTCCGTAAGATAAATTCAAGCAGCAAATGATATATTTTGACATTGACAAGCTACAATTCATACGAAATTTTCCCATTCACCCATGGGCGAAATTTTGAAGTTTCCAGTGTTTTAAAAGCTTTTTCGCGACAGAAATTGAAGCCGCTAAATAATATATACCTCCAAAAATTAATAAAGATTCAGTGAATTGAAGACGTATGTGTAAAAAGATCCTACACCATGTTGAAGAAATACATCTTTTTTCTCACACAGAGTTCGGGGATGGGGTTGGTGTGGAATTACCAAATTTCCGTGTCAAATTTGTGTCATAGGTCGGATATTTTGAGGAAAACCTTCAGAAATTTTGAAGAAAACCTTCAGAAATATTAAGCAAAATCCATTAAATTTCCAAATACAACATACCACCCCCCCCCCCCCTTTCCTCCCTTCCTCTCTTCCACTCATAAATTTTGAGGAAAAAATCGGAAATATTGAAATTTTCCAACTCACCCATAAGCGAAATTGTGAATTTCCATGTATTTTAAAAGACTTGTCGCGACAGAAATTGAAACCGTAAAATGATATACATCTCCAAAAATGAAGAAAGATTAAGTGAATTGAAGACGTATGTGTAAAAAGATCCTACACCATGTTGGAGAAAAAACCCTAACTCAGTGGCGTTTAGCTAGACTTTTTTTACAGGGAAAAAAAAAAAAAACATCAAAAATCTTCAAATACAAGCTACCCTTACCCCCCGCCCCCCCCCCCCCCCTCTCCCTAACACATACATACACTCATACTCAGAAGTTTTGAAGAAAAAGTCGGAAATATTGAGCCAAAAAAAAAAAAATTGAGGAAAATGTCGGATATTTTTAGCACAAAATTCAGACCTATTGAGGAAGAAGTCGAATACTTTGAGAAAAAACTTGAAAGAAAAGTCGGAAATTTGGAAACTCTGGACCAAATTTAAAAATTCAGGTTTCGCAAAGTTTGTGATTTTTTTCTAATGACTGGAACACCTGAACTCTACTAAAACCGAGTTTCTAATTTGCAAATAGAATCTGCACAAAGTTTAGGAAATTTCCGGCAATCCCCCTCCCTTATGCTGCGCTACGCCACAGCCCTGGATTCAGCATCTAGATTTTGCTTGGGAGTCCATGGATTCTACCCACCCTTCTTCCCAGGGCATGATTCTCATCTGCAATTTGGGAGGGCATGGAAAGGTGGCTGAAGGAGAAGGAGTCCCATGATGCTTAAGTTTTAACCAAGATGCACATCGTATTTGTCAGGGTCACCCTGTCCCCCCTTCCCTGCCTCCCCATCAACGATGGCAACCTTGCTTCCCACACTCTTGTTACGTCCCTGGATTTATAAATTCAATTAAATTTATATTATTATTATCAAAGGCCGTGGACATTGACTTGGTTGTCGATGTTATGTCTGTCCGTACGTCGTACCTGTGTTCTCGTCCAGGTCGTATTAAGCGTTTCGTGATAGCATTTGTACTATCATAACCGAATACGCAGGCGACGACCCCGTCATTGTAATTGTGTGTTCAACTCTCTCTCTCTCTCTCTCTCTATAGACAGATTATCTACCTACTGTGGTGTAGCAGTTATCATACCTGTCTACAGACCATGAGGCCCTGGGTTCAAGCCTGGGTTGGGTAGACACGCCAGTGTACCACAACTGGTTATCAAAGGCCGTGGACATTGACTTGGTTGTCGATGTTATGTCTGTCCGTACGTCGTACCTGTGTTCTCGTCCGGGTCGTATTAAGCGTTTCGTGAAAGCATTTGTACTATCATAACCGAATACGCAGGCAACGACCCCGTTATTGTAATTGTGTGTTCAACTCTCTCTCTCTTATAGACAGATCATTTTTGTGGTCTAAACTACTAGCATCAGGGGTAAGTTAAGGTCATCTACAACTTATGTGATAATGCAAAATCATGTGTTGTGAGTCATGGTGAAATATCCTCTTTTTTTTAAACTGTAACATGGTGTTAGATAGGGGGGAAATCTTTCACTCTTACTTTTTGTTTTATCTTTTTATATATATATATATATATATCAATTTGTATACATATATATATATATAGATATAATATTTTATATATATATATATATATATATATATATATATATATATATATATATATATATATATATATATATATATATATATATATATATATATATATATATATATATATATATATAAATATATATATATATAAATCTCTATATATATATATATATATTACATTTTTGTCATATATATATATATATATATATATATATATATATATATATATATATGTATATATATATGTATATATATATGTATATATATATATATATATATATATATATATATATATATATATATATATATATATATATATATATATATATATATATATATATATATATATATATATATATATATATATATAAATATATATATATATATATATATATATATATATATATATATATATATATATATATATATATATATATAAATATATATATATATAAATCTATATATATATATATATTACATTTTTGTCATATATATATATATATATATATATATATATATATATGTATATATATATGTATATATATATGTATATATATATATATATATATATATATATATATATATATATATATATAAATATATATATATATAAATATTACATTTTTATATATATATATATATATATATATATATATATATATATGTATATATATATGTATATATATATTTTTGTATATATATATATATATATATATATATATATATATATATATATATATATATATATATATATATATATATATATATATATATATATAAATATATATATATATAAATATATATATATATATATATATATATATATATATATATATATATATATATATATATATATATATATATATATATATATATATATATATATATATATATATATATATATATATATATATATATATATATATATATATATATATATATATATATATATATATATATATATATATATGTATATATATATATATGTATATATTGATACTTTGAGAAAAAACTTGAAAGAAAAAGTGAAATTTGGAAACTCTGGACCAAATTTAAAAATTCAGGTTTCGCAAAGTTTGTGATTTTTTTTCTAATGACTGGAACACCTGAACTCTACTAAAACCGAGTTTCTAATTTGCAAATAGAATCTGCACAAAGTTTAGGAAATTTCCGGCAATCCCCCCTCCCCCTCCCTTATGCTACGCTACGCCACAGCCCTGGATTCAGCATCTAGATTTTACTTGGGAGTCCATGGATTCTACCCACCCTTCTTCCCAGGGCATGATTCTCATCTGCAATTTGGGAGGGCATGGAAAGGTGGCTGAAGAAGGAGTCCCATGATGCTTAAGTTTTAGCAAGATACACATCGTATTTGTCAGGGTCACCCTGTCCCCCCTTCCCTGCCTCCCCATCAACGATGGCAACCTTGCTTCCCACACTCTTGTTACGTCCCTGGATTTATAAATTCAATTAAATTTATATTATTGTGCATTTTATAAGGTAAACAGGATTACAGAGATACAACCCTACTTAGCTGTCTTGACAAGCAATTCACATGTATTGTCGTGTAATAGTTATGTAAATATCATTGGACTCATAGGTGATGAGCAAGCTGGCTTCAGAAGTAATCATTCAACATTGGATCACATTTTTATTTGACATTCTGTTATTGACTTTTACTTAAGAGGAAACGTGTGGATTTATTGACTATAAAAAGGCATTCGATCTTATAGACAGATTATTTACCTACTGTGGTGTAGCGGTTATCATACCTGTCTACAGACCACGAGGCCCCGGGTTCAATCCTGGGGTGAGTGGACACGCCAGTGCACCACAACTGGTTATCAAAGGCCGTGGACATTGACTTGATTGTCGATGTTATGTCTGTCCGTACGTCGTACCTGTGTTCTCGTCCGGGTCGTATTAAGCGTTTCGTGATAGCATTTGTACTATCATAACCGAATACGCAGGCGACGACCCTGTCATTGTAATTGTGTGTTCAACTCTCTCTCTCTCTTATAGACAGATTATTTTTGTGGTCTAAACTACTAGCATCAGGGGTAAGTTAAGGTCATCTACAACTTATATGATAATGCAAAATCATGTGTTGTGAGTCATGGTGAAATATCCCTTTTTTTTTAAATTGTAACATGGTGTTAGATAGGGGAAATCTTTCACCCTCACTTTTTGTTTTATCTTTTAATGATTTTGGTAACTTTATCAACAAATTCTATAATGGTCTATAAATAACCTTTTTCATTCAATGAAACACTGTTTAAGTACTGATGAGGTAGAAATCTTTTTGAGGTTCTTTACTCTGCTTTATGCAGATGACACTTTGTTCTAGCAGAAAGTGCGGATGAAGTCTAATTGGTTCTTAATTGAGTAAGTACGTATCGTGATATGTGGAGTATAAAAGTGAACAAGTAAAACTAAGGTTTTTTTTTTCAAGAGGTAAAATTAGAAAAAAGGCAACATTTAGGTTTGGTGATGATATAGTGGAAGTGGTTGATACTAATACTAATTTGGGTACAGTTTTCAATTAAAATAACAAATTTGCTATAGCTATAAACAGTCCGGTCCACGCTCCCGATCGGGAAATCTCCCGATTGGGAGATCGAGACATGCGAAGTGACCATAATTTAAACTTAAAAATTTCAGCCGTTAAATTTTGTTTTACTTTTCAAATTCTGTTTTTAAAGTTGTATACTTTGAAAATGATACTGAAATTAATATTTCTGGAACTTTTTATTTTGTGTATAATTTGAGCTTTTTCTGGTGTCTAAAGTTTTTGTAATCCACTCTTCAGGAACTATTGAAATGAATTTTCAAAGATTCTTTTAAAATTTTCTGGTAAAAGTCAAATTTTCGCTGGTGAAAATAATTTTATTGTTCTGTTGCACCAATAAGATTAGAATATTTGCATGCATTTTTCCTACCTTTGGCTCAAACCTATTTTACCGTTATGTATTTTTTAGCGAGATTTAATTTGGAAAGATGCATTGTGGGTTATGATGGCAAGAAATCTCCCGATTGCGGGATCTGCCGATTGGAAGATCTCCCGATCGGAAGATCTCCCGATCGGAAGATCTCCCGATCGGGAGCGTGGACCGGACCGATAAAGAAACAGGTAGACCAAGCCCAGGACCAAGCCAGACGTGCTCAATTTAGTATGATACAAACAAAATGTGGCAACCTATGTCTTCCTGTTACAATTGTTCAGTCAACTGATTCATCCCGTGTTACTTTATGGCTCTGAGATTTGGGGTTTCCAGGATTCTAAACAACTTGTGGTACTCCACATCAAATTTTGTAAGCAGCTACTCAACTTGAATAAGAAAACCCTAACTACATGGTCTATGGAGAACTAGGCTGCAGCAAAATTATCAAGACAATAAAGCTCAGAATGATTAATTTCTGGGGTCAAATTATTATTAGCTATGAGCACAAACTGTCACATGTGGTCTACAAATTGATATGTATAATTCACGATAATAATGTGTACAAATTACCTTGGATAACAAAGGTCAAAAGTATTTTGGAAAAAGCTGGTATCTCTTATGTTTGGGATCTTCCTAACATAGGAATTACAAATTGAAAGCATTTTATTTTCAAAAGATAACTTAAATAAGGTACTAAGTTCTCGTCTTGATGATATACATAAACATGATTGGCTTGCTGATGTCAACAACAACTCTCAATGTAAAATATACCGCATGTTCAAAAATAGTCTTCAAATTGGAAAATTATCTGCTTCAGCTATACACTAATGATCGCATTAATTTATGCAAATTTCGTTGTTCAAATTCTTATATTCCATCTTGTTTCAGGTAGACTTCAAGGTATCGCTCCTTATTCTAGAGTCTGTGACCTCTGTAATATTAATAAGCTTGGCGATGAATTTCACTACATTTTCCAATGTCCAGCTTTTTCAGATAAAAGGAGTCTCTTTACAGCCCTATTTTTAGACAAGACAAAATTCTGTTAAAATGGAACAACTTTTCCAAACTAATATGGGCGCTTACTCTACCAGCACTTTTTTTGAAACACACTTGGGAGGCAGAGTCAAAGATGGGGCACCCAAAACAGTAATAATATCGTCACGTGGCAGAGTAAGGGTTAAGCACAGGCTGTATATTGAAGGATCCTCTCGTCTTAAGAGCAGCATGGGCAGGTTCGTTCTGCTTCATAGACCTGGCGGGCTGTCCACTGGGATGATGCTGCATATATTTTTGAGTTGGCACATTTTCTGCGAGTAGATCAACCCTTACTCTACCAGCACTTTTTTGAAAAAACGATTGGGAGGTGGAGTCAAAGATAGGGCACCCAAAATGGAGATAATATCGCTGCATGGTAGAGTAAGGGTTAAAGAACATACCATGCAGCTTAGCAAATTCAGTGGTCAATCATTTGCTTCCTGATTGTGCACCCTTGTGTGTCTGCTGATGTTATATGACATACCTTATTTGCCAACTGTTTTTATTTTTTATTTTTTGTAAATAATACATATATTCCCTTTTTCAGTTTTTGTTAACTTGCCCTTTGTTTTGTTGTATTATGTTTTATGTTCAGTCTCTTGAACCTCTTTTGAGTATGTTGAGAAATGAATGCATGAATGAATGGAAGAATGAATGAATACCGACTGACTGACTGACTGACTGACTGACTGACTGAATGAATGAATGAATGAATGAATGAATGAATGAATGAATGAATAAATAAATTAATTAATATATTAAATTAAAAAAATGATAATAATAAATGAATAAATCAATCAATCAATCAATAAATAAATCAATAAATAAATATTTAAATGGTAGCATATGGAGAAAATACATTTGGAAAGGAAATAAGGACACAAAATGATTATTCTGTGATCTGTTTAATTTGGCAATGTCATAAATAATGCACATTTGGCAGCATTGACACTGGATATAACTTGTATACAAATATGAAACACATATAAAACCATTATAAATTCTTTTTCAAATTTAATCAATATAGAACATGCATAAAATTTAGTGCTTACAGGACCTACATCTAGTAGCAACACTTGCTTTAAAGAAGAAATGATGGGTAAATCCCATCAAAATGTTTTGATAATTGGCCACAAAGTACCTGATTATGAGTGAGAATCCTGAGTATGTACATTGCTTTTAGACATGAGTAGAACTTTGAATTCTGTAATATAACTTTTCACAAAATCTAAATCGATTCTCAATAGCCATTGAGCAGAAACAGTGAAACATGCATCAAAGTTTATAGCTCCATAGTGTGTACAAAAATCAGAATATCTGTTGAAGTTATTATCGCGTCAGTTTTTTAAAACAAAAATATGCCATTTGCAACCTGGAAGCAGACCAAGCTCCTGTCTAAATGAGAATGGAGTTGTCAGCTCAAAGCAAACAGCTTAAAAGTATGTCGCAGGATGAAGCCAGAAGCTCCTGGTTCAAATGGCAGACTCAATCATTGAAGACAAGTGTGCAAACTTGTGATGCCATAATATTGTCCATTTCTTCATGTGCTTCAATATTCCACCATATTGTCTTGAAAGCAAGGTAAAATCAGAATATCTGTTAAAGAATTGAGTTATTGTTGTATTGGGAGTCTTTTTTTAATACAAAAATATGCCATTTGCAACCTGGAAGCAGACCAAGCTCCTGTCTGAATGAGAATGGAGATGTCAGCTAAAGCAAACAATTTTAAAAGTATGTCGCAGGATGAAGCCAGAAGCTCCTGGTTCAAATGGCAGACTCAATCATTGAGGACAGTGTGCAATCTTGTGATGCCATAATATTTTGCACTTTTCATGTACATAGATATGCTTCAATATTCCACCATATTGTCTTGAAAGCAAGATAAAATCAGAATATCTGTTGAAGAATCAAGTTATTACAACAATTAAAAATTGCTTCCCTGCAAAATGGAGTCCAGTAGAGTTAGAGTCACATGATGAAATCCCTCTATAAGGGTTACATTTCCCCACATCTTGGACCTTTAATCCCCCTCGCCCTCTGAAAAATGTTAATCAGTCAACACTGATAAGAACCTTTTGTGCATAAATGACATCATTTTTATAACCTTATATTCCCCCACCGCCTTACTGAAAAAAATCATTGCGCTACTCCTGATCTTGGCTCTGAAGCTGGAATTCAATATACACTTCTTGACCTCAAGACTTTTTTGATGAGAGGTCAGCTGTCTTCTTTGCTCTTTCTTCTTTTGCCTTCTTTTTCTGAAACCACTCATCACTCTTGTCAGCTTCTAAAGCCTGTTTGAAGAAACAAAATTATCCCCTTGAAGTTGCAAACAAGATCAAATACTGAACCAACAAAAGGAAAGACTTGGACAATAAACAAAATAAAAAGGAAAGAGCAATATAATTACAAAACAACAAAATAAATCAGAAATTAGGTTGTTACATTAGTTGTCCTGCTCCTTAAAGTTTCAAACAGTCAGACCCGACCTGATAAATAACCAGGTCGGGTCATATTTTTCCTCTTTATTTTCTTTATTCTGAAAAACTTAGTTGTTGTGAAAGTTGGTGCTGAGTATAATGTTAGCAATGGATGAAGTCCTTCTTGTGTAGTTATTTTAATAAAGCTAAAGTGGTCTCACTATTTGCTACAGTAAGTTTGTGGTTATGATTTGCTGGAACAAATTTTTAAGGAGAAGAACAAGTCACGTTATATTTCTTTCATAAATTCCAGGCACTAAATAGATATTATGAGAACATCAGAAATAGCATCAACAATTTGTTTACTGATGCCTGGAATTCCAAGAAGCTGTAAAATGGTCAATTTCAATTGAAAAATAAGGGTGTTGGTAATTCATACAACTTTGAAATAACAAGTCTCATTTTATGCTCAATTGGTTCAATTTTGCAAACACTATTTAGTATTCATGCTAAATGAGTACCATTTAGTTCAATATTTAGAAAGATAGTAATGTCACTTGCAAGAAATGTATTTTAGAATTTGCATAGACCTGAAAATAATACAACCATAGCTTTTTGGTCAAGAAGCCATACTGCAAGAAAACTTTTACACAGTTTTTGAAATTATAGTATAGATCTCATAGATAACTCTTTGACCTTCAATGTCAGCTGGATGGAGCAAACTTCTGATATATAACAAATTACTATCATGAACATTTTCATATGCTGCATTCATATCATTCACCTACATTTCAAGATTCCACGACTTGATTATTGACTTTTTTTTACACAACACTTTGCATGAATATTATACACATTGTGCTACAATCGTGGCCTAAAGTAGTTGGGACAAATCTCCACTCTCCTCCATTAATGCTGTTAGTCACAATTTCCATACGTTGTTCCAAAAATGCTGCCTAAATTGAGTTATTTTGTCTCAACACTTTTGGTTACGATTATAGACTGATTTTGTTGTCGAAAGGGTATGTGATATTTTACTTGTTTTCTTAAAAAGCTGATGAATACAGCAATTGATAAAACATCAAAGATCTTTACCTCATTTATTAGTGTATCAGCCTTAGGATCTACTTGAGAAAGCTCGGTGAATGCCTCACCACCAACAAAACATATCTCATGCCCATCCTGGAAAAAAGAAAGAAATATATATAATATGGAATTTGCAAGTATTGTGTAATACAAACTGATTTAAAGTAGGTTTGTCATCCTTTCATTTCCCTTGTACACAGTAAATGGCAGTTTTTCAAATTCTGCTAAATGTGTAAGTGGCTCATAATTAAAGGATATGGTGGGGAGGGGGCACCCTCAAATTTTTGTCAAAAAAAGGAGAAGAAGAAACAGGTAAATTAAAGGCATTAAAGCAGTAAAGTGATACATTGGAAGTACAGATATCAGATGATTTTATATTTTTTGTGAAATCTGTTTCAATTTCGAGCAATTTAATTAATTTTCAGACAATTTTCTTTGCTTTTCAGGAAATTTTCTTCAATTTACGTGAAATTTTCTTCATTTTCGTAATTTGGGAAGTTAACTTCAATTTCCGAGAAATGCTGCATAATTTGTACAAACTTAAACCAAAGTTTTCTTTAATTTTACCTACATTTTCTAAAGTTTTACCTAAATTTCCAATTTGATGTTAAGAATTTCAATTTTAGGAAAGTATTGAACCAGAGGAAAATATTATAAAGCAAAGAACAAAGGTGAAATGTTCTCAGGAGGCAAACTGCTCCCTTCCCTGTTTCCCACGCCTTTGGTTACATCCAAAAATTGTGTGGTTTATGGTACCATTGGTAACATTCAAAACAAGTGCAATATTCATCAGAGCTGTCGTCCAAATGTGCCTCCCCATATCGTCAGGTCTGGCTACATGCCTGCTCATGATAGCATAGAATTTTAGGTAATCATTTTTGAAATTGAACACTCTCATTGTAACTCTTTAACCTGATGTAATAAGTGAAAAATTATTCATGAAAGGTAGCTGATTGAATAAATAATTTACAATTTGCTTCATGATATCAAGATTGATCTTTCTCGTTTTTTTGTAATTGAAGCACAAAGGTAAATTTCAGTACAACAAAGGAGAAGGATGTAAACCTATTATCTTGATTCACCTGGCGTTTTCTTTCTTTCTTGGAAAGGCTAGACGTACCTAACATTCATTTATCACATAAACGGTAAATGGTAGAAACACTCAAATAAAAGTTGCCTTTGAAGTTTAGGCCAAAATAAGTAGGGCTGTCATGATATGCGTAAATGAGATATTGATTATTATAGATTAAATATCACGATATATCATCATATCACGATATATCACCATTTCACGATATATTACCATATCGGGATATATCACCATATCGCGATATATCACCATATCGCAATATATCACCATATCTATGTGATGATTATTAATTTTGGAAAACTGCTTGGGTTTTCAGCATGCTGATCTCATTTATCCCATAAAACCTAAGAGCAAAGGAAAGAAAGCATAAACGAATCAGATATGCTGCAAATATTCAGTTTAAATCTCATTAATTTGGAAATGTTTCTGAATATGCAGTTTCCATGTGAAAATAGCATATCACAATATGCTGGTCAGGTCATTTTTGATATCAAGGAGAAAAGAATATCACGATACTCAACATATCGCTACAGCCCTAAAAATAATATATTCTGTATTCGACGTAATAAGCGCCCGCGGCGCTTACGAAAATAAAATTGCTCCACTTTTTAGACCCTAAGTTTCTTCCTAATAAGTGCCCATGCTCAGGGCTACCCTGGTGTGCTTTTTGATCTGCCCTGTACATATATGTAAATTGGTTATATACTAGCTCACAATAACCAACACAAAAACATCATGAGCGTCACATGCAAAATTAACAAAGAATGTAACAAAACTTGAGTATTTTAAAGTCTTCAAATTATTCAAATGAATTATGCTATCAGTCAACAAATGTCGGGTAGGCGCTTATTACGGTAGGGGTACTTAATACGTCGAATACGGTATGTTAGTTTTAGGTTGCCGACAGACTGTCAGATAAAAGTGTCGATTGTTAAAATCTTATTGGCAATTCCAAATAAAACACCTACCATCAATTTTATGGATCTTATATATAAATCATGAATCTTTCATATTGTCATAGGTAAGAATTAAAGTTTTCGATCAAAAAGCGGAAATGAAATATGAAATCAGAAACAAAAGATATATTTGATTTTGGCCTTACTATAACATTTTGAATGCAGCATGCCGCTACAACTTTGAGGAATAGCTGTAAAATCATGCTGTGCATAATTAGCAATGTTCAAGGTATGCACAATATGTAGGTACTTAATTTCCTACATAATTAACATAGCATTTTGAACAAAACAATCTTGAAATTATGAAAATAACATTCAGTTTTTGAGCTTTTGATCAAAGTTCCAGCAGTTTACGATAGATGCAGAATTTGTCATACATGAGCAGGATGGCAGCACAAATTCTTATGTAATTCATTACTTACCTCCTCGCTGCTTATTTAGCGCAGAATTCCAAAGTTCTCTACACTTTACAGAACAAAAGGAATCTACATACACAAAAAGTCCAACAAGTAAATTGCTACCTAATTTCAATCTTTAAAAATAATGAGAATGTCTTTTCTACTTTAAATTTCATAAGGGCTGGATGAAGATCAAAAATTACTTCTTAGCATTATCTTCCCTTCAAGTGCCATAGTAGATGATTAAAGGATTAGTTCAATTTCCAAAAAGTTCATTTTATATAAAAGAGAACTTTAAAGGAATATTCCCATGGATTTTCATTTTTTCATATATGATAGAGAATTTTTTGTTAGAAACAAAGTGGTGAAAAAACTATGTTAACATCTTATTTCCATTTAGAAAATATGAAATTTTAAAGTATTTTTGAATTTGGACAAAAGTGAGTGATTGGCAACATCTGTGATGTCATAGAGACAATTTCAACAAAATGTCTTTGTATTTCTTTCAAAATGATTTGGAATTTTTATCATTGTTAATGTGATGTACACCAAGAAAAAAACAAAATGTTTTCTTGTAAATTATATATTCCACCCTATCTCTATAATGAACCAAAATGCTGTTTGATCATGTAACAAAAGTGTGATTAAATAATAAGAAATACATAAGAACTGTGCTGGATTTGCCTTGATGACATTACCAAACTGAAGGACATATACTGTACGATGTGTTTTTCAGAACATTTTTCTACTCTTTAAATTGTTATAACTTCTAAACGGAATAAAATATTAACATAGTTTTTTGACCACTTTGTTTCTATAAATGTTCTCTATCATATATGACAAAATGAAAATCCATGGGAATGTTCCTTTAAAAGAACACAATGATGAAATAACTGCTTCAATATATTGTTCCATTATGGAGATATTCAAGATCAAAGCTTGTGTAGAAATGAATGGTGTGGAAAGTCTACTGTAGAAAGGTTTCATCCCTTTCTTAACAAGTGTTCATTTTTTTTTTTTAAAGAATATATCTATTTAACTTTTCTATTTATTTTTTTTATTAGAATTTCTTGAGACAAAAATTTACAATAAAACACACAAAGACTCCAAAAAATGCGAGGGTGTGAGGTCACAACTAACTTTCAGTAATTTCTACACAAATGAGATGGACATTGAAATAATGAGACGAAAAAATCATCACCATAGTAAATTCCTACAAATCCTATAAGGTACTTACAGGGTCTCCCAGAATGACAACTTCAACTGTAGCTTTACCAGGAGTATCCAGGCTTACCAGTGGGGTAATGATCGTCTGCTTAGAATCTTGCATCACGCTTTGAATTGATGGAAGCTGTGGTAAGAAATCAAGAAGTTTACTTTAAGTGTTTGCCTTTTTGCACGAGGACTATATAAAATACAAGTTTTGCAATATTCAATAAATACAGACCTCCGTGGTGTAGTGGTTAATGCTTTGTTAAAGGTGATGCAGCCGCTAAGCTCTTTTAATAGATACAATGGCTATGTGACTCACCCGCATGTCCCAAATTCGTATCCCGGTGGATCTGCAACCAGTCACAACTGGTTATCAGAGGCCATGACCGTCTTGATATAATGTCCTGGATGGATGCTTTGGGGATGTTAAACCTTGCTATGCTATGCTATGCTATACGTAAATCACATTAACAAACCAAATCTATAATACAGTGGTGTAACTGGAAGTAAGCATGCATGTTTTTATCACATGTAGGTATTTGGTATACCAACGGTGCATGGAGGCCCAATGAGACTGCAAATTTTCTTGATGGGCCCTAGTACATTCATTATATCATACTGGTAAGCCCTTGTGACTGTATTGGGCCAACCTGTTTGCAAACTGTTTGCTTTGAGTGGAAGTAAACACTCAATATCTTTTATGATCCCACTACACAACGTTTGCCATCACCCGACTATGGCATATCAAACATGAATACGGTATCAGAAAAAAACCTCACGATTCAAGATTTTTGAAGCACATGACGTGTCCTTCTCTTGAAAAATTTATTCCAGCAAGTCATAACCACAAACTTACTGTAGCAAATAGTAAGACCACTTTATCTTAATTAAAATAACCACACCATAAGGACTTCATCCATTGCTAATATGATACTCAGCACCAACTTCCACAACAACTAAGATTTTCAGAATAAAGAAAACAAAGAGGAAAAATCTGACCCAACCTGGTCATGTATCAGGTCGGGTCTGACTGTTTGAAACTTTAAGGAGCAGAACAACTAATGTGTAATTTGAAAATCAACCGACCCCAAAATATCAACACAAAACTTTTGACAGATGTTCTAAGGCTTTTTTTGTTTACAATACCTCCTCTCTTGGGCATGCAAATGCAATTCTTCCAAATGCCGTCCCTCTATCAATCTCAGTCACACCAAGGTCTTTAAGTTCAAGTTTGGCTTGGTTGTCACTGTAACCTAGCAACACCCTCTTCTCTTCCTTCTCATACACAGTCATGCCACAGAGTCTCGTCCAATAATCTGCAAATGTGAACAAAGAATGTCATTTAAATCAAAGATACATGTATGCCCTAACTACATTTTACAGGGAGTGGAAACATGTTCTAACATTCTCATTGTCAGTTGGAAGTTTAGAGTTTGAATGAAATGCATCAATAAAGTTCAATCTTTTGGACATCGCTGCTTCACATGGCTGCACCAGCTTTATGGAATTCCTTGCCATCTAATATCAAACTTGCTCTCAATGTCAATGATTTTAAACGGAGGCTTAAGACTCTTTTTCATGTACAAGCATTTACTTTTTAGCACCTTTGAACATAACTTCGTTGTGGATAATGGCACTCTACAAATTATTTTGAACATTGAACTCTAAAGTACAAAAATGAGTACTTAAATAATTAGTTCTATTAAAGAAAAGTTGGATTTCAGCTTTTGTTTTTAGATTACATCCTATACACATAATTTTGCTCAAAGAAACATGTGCTTATTGCAAAGAAATATCTCTCCAAATATGCTATTAAAATTCACAAAACATGAAAGCAGATTACCAAACATATGAAGTGACTTACCAAATGATCTCTGAAAATTGGAAACTCCTAACGTTACTTTCTGCACTGGATCTGTAGTGAAACATGGGTATAATGAAACAAAAAACCATAGCTTATACATAAAAGAATGCATTCCAAGAATTACTATTTTCACCGAGGGCACACATCACTCTGAAATTTTATCAGAGTGCCTACTCCTGGCCATGGAAATTTAATTCAGAGCTTAAAAAGTCTTTC
The DNA here is from genome assembly GCA_020152595.1 of Chiridota heheva. Lineage (NCBI taxonomy): Eukaryota > Metazoa > Echinodermata > Holothuroidea > Apodida > Chiridotidae > Chiridota > Chiridota heheva. The sequence goes on from JAIGNY010001387.1 coordinate 992,761, forward strand.
ATCTGCAAGTTCTACATATTATAATAATAATAATAATAATAATAATAATAACAATAACAATAACAATAATAATAATAATAATAATAATAATAATAATAATAATAATAATAATAATAATAATAATAATAATAATAATAATTAAAATAATAACAATAACAATAATGACAATAATAATAATAATAATAATGGTCAACATAAAACCGATAACAACGAAATAATTAATTCTAACACTGCCTGATCATCAATTCTCAATTTGAGTCAAACTCCAAAACTGCATCATTATACAAGCAAAGCAGAAGAACACCAAAATAATTAAGAATGTAGTGATTTTTAACCAATATTTTTATTTTTTCACTTCCAATTCATTTTGGGCGACCATTTTTCACTCTGGACTTTTCCGACATTGGGCCAACCAACACATCTGTTTAACTATGTATCAATCTGAGGGTGAGATTTCAACAGCTTCATATCCTTTCTTCAGCAACCCTGTAGATCAACATTTCAAAATGGGTAAATATTTAGCAGCATCACCCTGTCCAAGAACCCTCACCCCTTGATCACAGAATCTTCGCTTACCTGGTGATGTGGATGATTTATCAACTAAGAAATACTTGTACCCTCCAGGAGCTTCAGCACATAAAATCCCCTCACTGACAGTCTGAAGAGGCCATTCAGAGTTCTTGGCTCGTTCGACAACAGCACTGGATTGAATGGTGATGCCCTGTCATTGGAAAATTCAAAGGTTTGCATAATGGGAAAGTATACAAATTGTGTGTGATATACAGGATATAATGAAAGCAATCAAGAAAGAAATTATTCCATGAAGGGTAGTGCTTAAGAATCTTATTCCATTGAGGGATTTTCAAGTTCAATGCTTGAAAACATTGTTATTATTTTTTTAACATGGGGAACATTCCTCAAACATCTTGATATTTCATTGAAACATTTGCTTTTGAAACATAGTTACTTGAAATTAATGGGTAGGTTGGTAAAACAACACAAGAAAATCCAGTAAATTATTGGATCTGTATCGAAATTAATCACATTTTAATCGGCCATAATTTGGAAACTAAAACAGTTATTTCCAAGACTTAAAACAGCTCTACCTAGAGCAATATCTTCCCTCTTTTCGTGTAGGGACGAATGTCATTTGTGTAGTGACGAATGTCATTTGTGTAATGATGAATGTCATTTGTGTAATGACGAATGTCATTTGTGTAGTGACAATGTCATTTGTGCAGAGACGAATGTCATTTGTGCAGTGACGAATGTCATTTGTGCAGTGACGAATGTCATTTGTGCAGTGACGAATGTCATTTGTGCAGTGACGAATGTCATTTGTGCAGTGACGAATGTCATTTGTGCAGTGACGAATGTCATTTGTGCAGTGACGAATATCATTTGTGTAGTGAGGAATGTCATTTGTTTAGCGACGAATGTCATTTGTGTAGCGACGAATGTCATTTGTGTAGCGACGAATGTCATTTGTTTAGCGACGAATGTCATTTGTGTAGCGACAAATGTCATTTGTGTAGCGACCAATGTCATTTGTGTAGCGACCAATGTCATTTGTGTAGCGACGAATGTCATTTGTGTAGTGACGAGTGTCATTTGTGTAGTGACGATTGTCATTTGTGTAGTGACGAATGTCATTTGTGGAGTGACGAATGTCATTAGTGTAGTGACTTATGTCATTAGTGTAGTGACCAATGTCATTTGTGTAGTGACCAATGTCATTTGTGTAGTGACCAATGTCATTTGTGTAGTGACCAATGTCATTTGTGTAGCGACAAATGTCATTTGTGTAGCGACGAATGTCATTTGTGTAGTGACGAATGTTATTTGTGTAGTGACAAATGTCAAAATTGAAATGATTAATTCCGCAAACTGTTGAATGCATGTTCGGAAAAGTTTGAAGCTTGATGAAATAAAAATTGATAAACGTATCATATAGCTTTATATATCATTGGAAAGAGCAAATGCTAATTTGTTGACAATTTTACTTACAATAAAGATATTTTAAGCAAAATTTTATTTCATGAAGCTTCAAAGACATTCGTCAGTATGAGAAATAATAATTCAGTATTTCACGCCAACTTTCGTTCACCTAAATGAGACATTCGTTAGTATGCGGAAAGACGGATGATATGTTATGACAGGAATATACCTGTGAACTTTTATTTTCATGTATGTGATAGAGGACTATTAAAGAAACAATTTGGTGTAAAAATCATGTTGATATGATTTTTTTGTTTGGGACTTATTGCATTCCAAAGATTGCATGAGTGTGTTGGAAGGTGACCTCACAATGTACAGTATCTTCATAAATTAATTGCCTCTTCCAAAATTACTGGATGCTTTTTTTGTTTAATTATTGAGATGGGTATAACATACACTTTATAAGAACAAGTTTTGCCCATCTGCTCATGATCCTTACACTCTTTGTAAAAGAAAATTGTTTGTTTATGTTTAAAATAAATACATAAGAATTATCTTGGATCTGCCTTTATGACATCACATTGTACACTGTGAGGTCACGCTGATGAAACCTTTCAAATTTAATAACTCCAAAACGGAAAAAGTTATCAACATGGTTTTTATACCAATTTGTTTCTTTTATAGTCGTCTAAAATATTTTCATACAATGGCATAGGAACAATTGTTTTCTTGGGGAAGAGGAGGGGGGGGGGGGGCTGAAAGTGTATTTACTACAAACCTCAACCCCCTCACCTCCTCCTCATTCAAAAGTCTCATTTTTGTCCCATATATTTTCCAATTGTGGGAAGTTTTTTTTTTTTTAAACAAAGAAGATTAGACAATTGGAGTTAGTATAAGACTAACTTGACGCAGTACATACACGCTCGCAGTGCAGTGACCTATCATCTGCATGTAAACATACCAACTGCATGCTGTATGTTACACATACGCAGGCGCTACATTGGTGTATACAATGTAATGCTACAATTTACGGCCAAGTGGGGTCAATTGAAATTATTAAAATTGGGGAAACTAAAATCGGACCCGAGTTCGGAAGAACAAGCGCCGAAAAAGTTTATCAATTTCACAAAGTTTTCTTCCCTGAAAAAGGTGTGTGTGGGGGCAGAAACACACTTCCGCCCCTCACATTTTTGACTCAGGGCTAAAGCCCCCCAGCTCCCCGCTTCCTATGCCCTTCTTTTCATATGAATATAAAAATTCACGGGAATATTCCTTCAAACTCTTGACCTCTATAGGCCTTTAACCTTTGCACAAGATCAAATGCTGCTGATCAACAAAGCTTACATAGTGCAAAATTATTAATTAAAACAACATCTTCATGGTTTAGGCATGTTATAATTCATGCATATTGCATCACACCAAAAATAGACCCCGTGGTAGAGAGCAGTATCCTGGGTTCAGAATCCTGGTGGGTCTTCAACCAGTGCTCCATGACTGGTCAATAAAACGGCTGTGGGCATCTTGATGTAAATACTCCAATAGAGGTCTCTGAAGACGTTAAAAAACCTGGAAACCAAACAACCAACCACAAATCTTCTGAACAAAATTACGTACAGTATTTGGAATTGCATGTTCATATACTGTACCTTTTTTATCACATTTTCAAACTTTTAAGAGACTTCTAGAAAATACCTTACCTGGAAGTCATTGCCAAGTTGGTACTCTTTTACTCCATAATTGTATGTTAATTCCACAACAAAATGGTTGTCTTCAGGACCAAAACCAACCATAGATTTGCTCCATTTCCCATCATATGGTCTGCAATGAATATATATGAAAGCATTTAAAAAATAGGATAAAGCAATAAATAATAGAAATAATTATTTTTTAATAAATATCACATGCAAAAAAATAACAAAGCTGTAAATCTGAAATGAATCATGGTACTTGATTGAAAAATAACATGTACATGTGAGTATAAAACTTAATAAAAATAATAATAATACATGCTACTTCGCCCAATATTTTTGTAATAACTTTCTGTAATACACACAAACTGTGTAAGCAAGAAGTACAACTGGTTTAGAAGTTAACCAATATACTGTGTACAGTGTTTGCTATTGCATGCATATATTCTGATAGATAGATATTATGTTGAAAATGTTGAAAAATATGGAGAGGTAACTAATAGTTTGCTCAAAATTTCCCAAATGAAGACAAAATTCACCGAAGGGATTAGGACAGAAAAATTATGCCTTTGGATGCTCACATTCTTACAGATATTACAATGGAAATGTTGAAAAATATAGAAAGGTCACTAACATTTTACTTATAATTGCCCAAATGAAGACAAAATTCACCCTACTTCAAGATCAGCTTGCAGCATTTGATATAAAATATCTCTGAGCAGGAATTTGAAATGAAGTTCACAGGTTCAGATTGTTTCATGGCACACCAAGTACTCAAGGTATTAGAACCAGAAAGGTTTAAACTAAAACCTAACATAGCTGAGACCAGTGACATAGCCAGCATAAAAAAAAAAGTGAGGGGGTCTGAGGTCCTGGACCCCCCTCTCAAGACAAAGTGTTCAAATTTAGCCCACTTCTGAGGGCAATTTTGTTTTGTTTCTGAAGCAAGAAAGATATAAAAAACAAAGATTATACCAATTTCCTCAAAAAATTGTGTGTGTGTGTAGTGTGTGTGTGGGGAGGGGGTAGAGGGTCCTACGCCACTGGCTGAGGCAGGCCCATAGCCAGGATTTTTCCAAGGAGCAAAATCACTTCAAGAGAGGGCACGTTGGCAGTCTCTATTTTCCCACATTTAAATCAATCAATTTTGATGTGATTTGATGTATGCCCTTCCCTTTTGAACTGAGGGTACAAACAGAGGGATTGTGATAAATAGCAATCCTTCCTACATCAGGTAGCTGTCAACTAGTATTGTACATCCAAACACTCATCTTCAATAGCATTGTACATCCAAACACTCTATCTTCCAGGGAAGGTTTGAACTCTGATTGCAATTGCAATGAAAACATTAATTCACAATTATTTTTGCACATGAGGTGTACGTCCGCTTTCCATTTAGTATGCACTGCAACCGCTAATATTGGCCAAAATCGACCGTTGCACATCACACGCCTCGCCAGAGCAAGGGCAACCTAATATGATATCATTATTTGCTTGGCCTGGCACAGCTACGATCTAATTACATTGCCAACACGCACAGTGTAATATGATGCCTCTATCTGATGCATGTTGGGCATATTATTAATGCCCCTAGGATAGCATACTGAAAGGAAAGCTGCACACTTGATGCAGCTTTGGAATTTTCAGTTTAAAACTATACTGACTTATTGTTAAACCTCCTCTCAATACAAGAGACTTTCATAGTCTAGTGGTCAAGCCTCCGGTTTGGCAATCTAGCATCCAGGGTTCGATCCCAGTCGGTCTCCAACCAGTGCTCCACAGCTGATTTATAAAACGGCCGTGGGCATCTTGACGTTGATATTCAAACTTAGGAAGTTTGTTGGGAAATTAAACCTCTAACAAAACCAAATGCTATACATGTACCTAGCAAGGTTTGTATAAACATCTTACCCATTGCAGGTTGCTTTGCAGCCTTCTTCAAACTCTTCATGCCTGAGAAACTAAAGACAAAATTATAAAGGTACACAGATTTAAAGTTTCCTCTAACTACCACCAGGTTGCAACTCCTAAGAACTGGTGGTATAGATTCTGTCAACTTTCCAAGAAAAGTTAACAAGAGCGGAACATTCAAAATATTTTTTTCTTCACATTTGGAATCATATCTTATCGAACAGTACTACATGAATTAACTTAGTAGAAACCCACAAACATCCACCCCCAATACCTATTCTCTTTGGTGATTAAGATTTTAAACTTGCAAATTTAATTTTTAAAATAACTAATATAAGCACCGCTGATTAAAGGAGAAAAAGTATTGAACAAAACAATGATGAACTTGACAATTGGAATATTCCTCTCACAGTACATACCTTCATGCCAAGTACTTCTCTGTAGAATTTAGCTGTTGCTTTCCTGTCTCCTACTTTGAACACAAAATGTAAAGCTCTTCTCTGAGACATGGTGAACTGATATTCAATGCTGGAGAGACAAAAATATTGCAATAATGAGCATACGAGCATACATGTAGACATGGTTAAGTCTTCAAGTGTATGGTAAAGCTTAGAGCAAGGATCGACATATCATCCTGAATGCAACTTGTTCACAGAGCATTGATCTCTGCACTAATTGTTGTCCAAAAAGAAATTGAGACTGCCCTGAGAATTTCTGTGCATATCTTTAAACTGTTTGCAAACACAACCCCCTCCCCCTCACGACATTCTAAATACAAAAATCTCTTCTAAAGCATTTGAATAGGTGCTCAACTTCAGTAAATGCACCCCCACCTTCATTAAAAATCCTGGCTACCTGCCTGATGTGCCTACTTACAAATTGAAGCTACAATGTAGGGTGTAGATGAATCAGGAATGTGAAATGCAGCCACTATTTTCTTCTTTCAATTCAAGGGAAAGTCAAATAAATATAATGCAAAGGTGATGGGGGGAGGGAAGGGGAGGGGGGGGGGAGGACTAAGTATGCTTTAAAGGAGTAAGTATATTTTGTACAAGTAAGTATGCTAAGACCCAACTGGGTTACCATGCCAATTGCCCTGTGGTCCAGGGTACATTCCATACACTAAATTCCTGAGATCTGTGGCTAAAGTTAACTTCTTTCTTGGCATGCTGGCCTACTGAATCTGAATAGGTTAAGTCAGCAAAAATCCTTCTAGAGGACATGAATGCCAACCGAGCATAGCAAAAGTTTGAGAAAGAAAAGAAAAAAATAATTAACAAGACTTGGTGCATGTACAATGTCCAATGGTAAAGCATTCCAATCTTTTAGTGTTTGAGGAAAGAAGGAGTATTTATAAACATTCTTTTTAGCATAAGGAACTTGGACATTCAGATCATGGTTTTTTTCTTGTATTTATTCTTGCGTTTGGGATTAGGTTATCGTTATCAATGGCGACAAGACTGGTATTTATTTTATATAGCATTTTTAGACGGGTGTTCCTTCTTCTTGTTATTAGCAGGGGCCAGTCTAATTCATGAAGCATGCTAGTGATACTGGATTAATAAGAGTAGTCTGCCATACAGAAGCTAACTGCTCTCCGTTGCATTGATTTAAGCTTATCTACATTGCACTGGTGATGGGGGTCCCAAACTGCTGGTGCCTACTCAAGTACTGACCTAACTAGAGCTTTATATGCAGTAGTTTTAACGTCAGTGGGACAGTTTGAGAGGTTACGTCTTAATAGGCCAAGTACAGAGTTTGCTTTGTTGTATATGTTTATCCCATCTGAGTTTATTATCAATTTCAACACCTAAGTACGGTGGGAGTTGAAATGTTTTAGCGGCTGGTTGCACAAGGTATAAACTGGTGATTTATAGCATTTCTAGGAGATATTGTGAGGATGTAGCATTTAGAGGGGTGGAAATTCATTTTCCATTAGTTTTGCCATTGTTCAAGTTTATTTAGATCATCTTGGAGGATTTGTTGGCCAGAGGGTTTATCAGTTGTTCTATACACTAGACAATCATCAGCAAACAGTCTAACTATGCTGTTTATATTATCAGGGATGTCATTGACATATAAAAGGAAGAGCAAAGGACCTTAAACAGTACTTTGTGGTACACCAGACAGAACTTGTTTAGGATTTGAGATTTTGCATCACAGACAGCACGCTGAATGCGGTTGCTGAGGAAAGATGCAAACCAGGCCAGTAGATTTCCATTAATGCCATATGCGGAAAGTTTGGATTACAGACGTTGGTGTGGGACTTTATCGAACGCTTTTGAGAAGTCGAGTATAGCCATAGAGATGGTCCTGTTTTGATCAATTTGTTTAGAAATATCATTTATTGTTAAGAGAAGTTGTGTTTCAGTTGATCTTTTTGCTCAAAGTCATGTTGGAGATCAGTTAAGATATTATGCTCATCAAGGAATTTCATCACATGTGAGTGGATTATATATTCAAGGATTTTACTACACACGCAGGTAAGAGAGACCGGTCAGTAATTAGCTGGGTCGTGTTTATCACCTTTTTAAAACTGGTACTGTTATAAAAAAGTATTCACCTTGGCATAGATTGTCCCAGATTTTTTTCTTTTTTTTGAGTAAGCAACAGTAAATTTCTGTCACGATTTTTCATAGGGAGATTTTAATTCAATTATGCCTACTGGCTAAAAGATTACTCTCGTCCAATACGAAAGTAAAGGCCCGGCATAGGTTTTACATGGAATGCAGCTAGTACTAGTAGTACTCCTCGCAGTACCGTAGGATTGATGCCAGCCATGTAACTAATACTAGTAATGTAGTATGGCTGCAGTAAGTGATGTCTAGCCGTCTTCGTACGGCAATCCTAATGTCAACCGTATTGAAGGATGTAAAAATAGAATGCACTTTGTCCTGCAGTGATCAAATTTTGAGAAACCAATTAGGCCTATGCCACCTGTCTTGATACTGTCTATACTGATAGTGAAGGCTGATCTTCCCAATGACTACAACATGACAACTTCAAAAAAGCGGGAATGAGGGTGGAATATTCAATTCCGGAATTTCCGACTTCGACTAGGTTAAGCGTTTACAAAACTCGACGCAGCTTAAGCTTCTTACGTAATTCAGGTACATGTCGTATGTATGTTGGAACCACCTAAATCCCTGACCTTTAGTTTAAAACAAGAAAAACACATTTGAAATTCTTCATAAAGAAAAGAAACTGCAAAATTACATACTTTGGAAAACATGCACTTATTTTTTTTTTTAAAGCTCCAATTCTAAAGTTAGCGAACAATAATTAATCAACGCGACGGCAAGATCGTCTTGTTTAATTACTCATCGATTACGTAATAAGTTACTTGCAAAATGTCAGGTGACCATCAACGTGATGAGCATTTTTTTTTTAAGGGATCTGCTGAAACCATACAAATTCAAAACGTTTATAGACATACTGGTAGTACAAATAAAAATGAAAACAAATTGGGACAAGGGAAGGGTGTTTCGGAGGCTAAGCACCCTGTTGAACAATCTCTTTGCTATTTTTCCTCGAAATATAATTTAGGGGGCTCAGGGGGTAAAATAGCGGCTTTCAAAATTCATGTTATAGATAGAATAAATGTGAATAGAAAAAATTCTTCAAATTTCTACGAAACTTTATTAATTACTACTTTTCAATACTTTTATGGGAAACGATTGCCAATGCAAGGGTATTCAAAAATTGAACCAAATTATACATGTGTCTTCAATCGAGTTGAGACTGTGGGGCAGTGCGTGATTTCCTCCCAGATAGCACATCTCTTGTATAGCACATCGTGGCGACACCCTGGAGCCATATCATTCCACATTTTCCATTTATGAAAAAAAAAAAAAATGCTTTCCAACCAACAGAAATTGGAAATATACATACTCATATACAGCCATATAGAAAAAAAAGTCAAGGAAATTCTTCGGTATGAGATCCCGCGGCCAAGGCTACACTTTAAGACTGATCACAGGGTAGAGTCTGGGCCGTAGTCCTCCTTCACAATGTGGGGGATAGGTGACCATACTTTTCCTTTACAACGTGGGGGAGGGGAGATTGTATATATTTCCAAACCTTCAATATTTTTGAAATTTTGCCGGAAAGTGGGAGGACAAGTTTCCTGTCTCCCAATGTCAAATTGAAAACTAACTTAAAAAAGGTGAAAAGGAAGGTTCTAAAATTTCTTGTTATCAACTTTCAAAGTGTTCGAAACAAGAAAGCCTGCACTGAAAGTTTTATAAAAAACAAAGACCCAGATGTCATTATTGGCACTTAAACCTGGCTAATTTCCGAAATCAACAACTCCGAAATTTTCCCGGACAACTATACAGTCATTCGCAAAGATAGAAGTACAAATGGTTATGGTGGTGTATTACAGGCAATAAAAAATGACCTGATTTTCACTAAGCTCACTAAACTTCACTCTGACTGTGAGATCATCTGGACCAAAATCCAATTCCCTAAGCAAAAGAGCATGTATGTAGGAGCTTTTTACAGGTCTAGTCACAATGACCTTACTAGCCTTCTTGAGTTGAGAAAATCACTACAAAAGTTAGGGGGAAATGCTGACAAAAACAATGTTATTCTTAAATTTCTTTGAATAGGAAATTCATCTGATTATTGAAAAAAACACACCTAACAAATTCACCTCAACTAAACTAGATCTACCTTGGTTCACCCATATCCAACGCCGTCTCTGCAAGAAAAGACATAAAACTGTTCAAGAAAGCTAAGAAAACTCAACAAATCTATGACTGGAATACATATAAAAGCTTTAGGAAATCTGTCCGTAAAAACATCAAAGAAGCTAGAAACAACTTCATCTGCAATAAACTTAAACATTCCCTAATTGAAAACCCTAATGTTGGCCCTACATAAAAAGACTTAAAAGTAATTCCGTGGGTGTGTCATACCTTATGAACAACAGTATACTTTGTAGTGACAGTATGACTAAAGCTAACATTCTAAACAACCAGTTTTTCAGCGTTTTCACAGAAGAAGGTACCTCTCAAATCCCTGTAACTAAACCACTCACCACCAACAAAATAAACCAACTTATAATCACTCCAGAAGAGGTCAAAAAGCAACTGCAAAACCTAGACCCAAACAAAGCCTCGGGTCCTGACCATATACCACCATGGTTCTTAAAAACACATGCAGAAGACCTTTATGAAATCCTAACTGATCTCTTCCAAACCTCTGTAGATAATGGCACTATCCCAAACAAGTGGAAGGAAGCAAACATATGTAGCGTTTTTAAAAAAGCTGATAAACACGATCCAGCTAATTACAGACCAGTCTCTCTTACCTAGTAAAATCCTTGAGTATATAATCCACTTACATGTGATGAAATTCCTTGATGAGCATAATATCTTAACTGATCTCCAACATGACTTTGAGCAAAAAGATCAACTGAAACACAACTTCTCTTAACAATAAATGATATTTCTAAACAAATTGACCAATTCAGTACCATCTCTATGGCTATACTCGACTTCTCAAAAGCGTTCGATAAAGTCCCACACCAACGTCTGTTATCCAAACTTTCCACATACGGCATTAATGGAAATCTACTGGCCTGGTTTGCATCCTTCCTCAGCAACCGCATTCAGCGGTCTGTGATGGCGAAATCTCAAACCCTAAACAAGTTCTATCTGGTGTACCACAAGGTACCGCTTTAGGTCCTTTACTCTTCCTTTTATACGTAAATGACATCCCTGATGATATAAACAGCACGGTTAGACTGTTTGCTGATGATTGTCTTGTGTATAGAACAACTGATAAACCCTCTGGACAACAAATCCTCCAAGATGATTTAAGTAAACTTGAACAATGGCAAAATAAATGGCAAATGAATTTCAACCCCTCTAAATGCTACATCCTCTCAATATCTCCTAGAAAATGTTATAAATCACCAGTTTATACCTTGTGCAACCAGCCGCTAAAACATGTCAACTCCCACCCGTACCTAGGCAGCTAGGTGTCGAAATTAATAATAAACTCAGATGGGATAAACATATACACAACATCACCAACAAAGCAAACTCTGTACTTGGTGTATTAAAACGTAACCTCTCAAACTGTCCCACTGACGTTAAAACCACTGCATATACATATAAAGCTCTAGTTAGGCCAGTACTTGAGTATGCATCAGCAGTTTTGGACCCCCATTACCAGTGCGATGTAGATAAACTCGAATCAACTCAACGGAGAGCAGCCAGGTTCTGTATGGCAGACTACTCTTATAAATCAAGTGTCACTAGCATGATTCATAAATTAGATTGGCTCCTGCTAATAACAAGAAGAAGGAACACCCGTCTAAAAATGCTATATAAGATAAATACCAGTCTTGTCACCATTGATAACGATAACCTAATCCCAAACGCAAGAATTAATACAAGAAATAACCATGATCTGAATTCCCACGTTCCTTATGCTAAAAAGAATGTTTATAAATAATCCTTCTTTCCTCAAACACTAAAAGATTACAATGCTTTACCATCGGACATTGTACATGCACCAAGTCTAAACTGTTTCAAAGCTAAACTTGCTAAGCTTGTTAATTGATTTCTTTATTTTTTATTTTTCTCATACTTTTGCTACGCTTGGTTGGCGTTCATGTCCTCTAGAAAGATTTGTGTCGACATAGCCTATTCAGATTCAGATTCCCCACGAATTACGGCCCTACCCCATGGCTTTGCCCCTGAGTGCAGAACTGTGCCACTTTGCAGTGGGCGATTAACTAACAGACTAAGGGCTATTTAGCATATAGGGACAATTTTTTTGTTCAATATTGAATTATTCAATTTAATCGAGAATGCCTCATTTTTTGATGACAAGACAATTCATTGTGGAGTATTCCTTGTAACTGTTTTTTTCTTCAAATAAATCGAGGCAAAATTGGTTATGCCCTTTCGTTTTTGCTTTTTAAAACTTGCGACCAAGAAACTGAACAAGATGATGATTTGGCCGAAAGATCGGAATGTATGTTTAGGATCAATTTCATTATAGACCTATAAAGATTAATAATAAAAATGAAAAAAAGACCCGCGTCGGTTTACTGTCATATGAAGTTTTTAAACTTTTCTGTCGAAAAGACAAGAGGCCAACTGCCTGTTACTTGCAAAGGTCACACGAATTGAAAAAGAGAATGTAAGGGTGTTCCCATGAAGAGTGTGGTACAGATTGGTGAGTCGGCCGACAAACAATTAATGTATATAAGATTAAATAAAGTACAAAGTTTTTGCAACATTTTGCAGACTATATCTGTATATAAGCTTAAGAGGAACGATATACCACTCACACTGACATAAACTGCAGAGCTGCAGAGGCTCAATTTTTAATAAATCACTGTTCAGAGCATTTTTTATAAGTTGTGAACGGAGTGTGCATTACACACCCGTCCATTGGCCTGTTGGCGTAGTGATGTAATATATAACAAAAATAACAAGGCACTCTAATAGTTAAAGAGGAGGGGATCCGTGATCATAAAATGCCCATCTTTTGGTAGAAAATATCTAAAGAGGGAATCTCGTGACAAGAAAATTGCTTGAAACGTCATTCAAAAATCTGATACATTCTATTGACGTCACATCCTCGGCGTTTATTGATTGGTTTGTATAAATGCTTTTGAAAATATTGAAATAAGAAAGATTGGATTGTATTGTATATCCATCTCCAAGTTGACATGCTTGCTGGCAAAGTTGTAAAGCACAAACAATATATTAGGTAGAAAAGATTTCAGTTCTTCTCTCACACTGTTCCCATGTATATACAGACACACGACCGCCCCCTCCACACACACACAAACATCACTCTATAGTTTTGTGGCGGCCGCGCCTGAAGATTTGCAACAAGGCCTGCCTACACGGTGGAGGCCGAGCAACCTGTTCCCCTTTCCCCAAAATAGCCAAATTTAATATGAAATCTGACTCTTTAATGTGGAGAAGCATGCAAATATTCCGGTTCTAAGATGATGATGATGTTCTCCTTTCCTGGTGAAATGTCCTCATATACTGATATGATGTCAGCATATGTTGATATGATGTCCTCATATACTGATGTGATGTCCTCATAAGCTGATATGGTGCCTCCGTGTACTGATATGATGTCCTCATATATTCATATAATGTCTTCATATACTGATAGGGGTGCCATCATATACTGATTATGGTGCCTCTATCTGCTTATGTACTGATACGGTACGTGCCCTAATATACTGATATGGTGCCCTCATGACTGACATGGTACCCTCATGTACTGACATGGTGCTCCTATGTACTGAAATGGCTCCCTCATATAGTGATAGTGGTGCCCTTGTATACTGATGCCCTCATACTGATGTGGTACCCTCGTGTACTGATATGGTATCCTCATATCGTGTACTGATATAATATTTTCATATACTGATATGGTGTCCCCGTATACTGATATGGTGTCATCATATACTGATAGTGGTGCCCTCATATAATGATGTAATGCCCTCGTGTACTGATATGGTATCCTCATATAGGCCTACTTATATGGTGTCCTCGTATACTGATAGTGGTGCCCTCATATACTGATATGATCATTTAAAAATCCTGTTTTCGTGTGAACGTTGACAGAAACATACAATACAATTGAATATTTTTGATTGGTCTAAATGATTATATGTACCTGACGTTACTAGTATGTATCAGAATTACACACGGCTTGTTAAATAATTTTCTCGAGACGAATTCCAACATGCTATATTGTCTGTTAAATGAATTTCATCATAAATTACGAATCACTACACCTTATTAACAGTACTAATGTAGCCTACACGTTTGTTGGCTGAAGTATACATAATGAATGACAATGGAATTATAAATCTGCGACGACGACGACGACGACGAGTGAACGCACAATTACAATGACGGGTTCGTCGCCTGCGTATTCGGTTATGATAATAACAATGCTACCACGAAACGCTTAATACGACCCGGACGAGAACACAGGTACGACGTACGGACAGACATAAGATCGACAACCAAGTCAATGTCCACGGCCTTTGATAACCAGTTGTGGTACACTGGCGTGTCTACCCAACCCAGTCCTTTTAAAGAGGACAGAAACGATTTCAGTAAAAGATATATAATTCAAATTGTATTATCATGAGAAAACATCTTACAGCATGACTGCATGAAATAAGCGGGTAAACTTTTTTACTTTCAAATTGCATTCAACGTTATAAAGTTCAATGTAATATATGAAATTTATATGGCGCATTTACTAATTTAAAGAACTGTTTAAATGTGCTCTACAACTAACAGATTAGTTCTCTATATATGGCAGTTTGGGCGAGCATGAACTTGAAAGGGAAAAGGAATGAACACCGCTTGTCACGCTTTTCTTCTCGAAAAGTGTTCGAGAACCAGGCAGGGGTGCCTCTCCCGTCGGGACCGACAACGTCCCCGGCCATTCAACCATTGTCACTTTTCTCAACAGATAAATCGTGAGGACTGGAGTAGTAGGAGCTGCAGACAAAATGCTTACGTTATGATTTCGGCGTATCTGTTTGCATAGATGTGGAAAAATCGAGTTAAACCGAGGCTTGAACCCGGGACCTCCACCATCTCAGCCGTGCATCTCCTTATATTTTCTTTCCCACAATCTTTAAGTTTATTTCAAAATAGGAAATATCAATTAAATGAGGAAACGCTGTCATCTAATAATATTCTTTATATGTTTTGTTTGTTTTATGTATACAATTTTGTTCAAAAGCGGGTCAAAATGTGCACTTACATTCTGTTTCGTGAAATGTCGGAATTCGCCATACGTGTATGCTAATGACTAGTTGGGACAGCCCCGTTACCCCGTTGGTGAAATGGGTGACAAATGTTGATAATTGTTTTCCATGTCGTTGTATTTCTAATGAAATATTTTGACAACATTTAAAGGGGGAGCGGAGGAAGGGAAGAGGGGCGGGGGCGTAGTTACCTAAAAAATAGCTGTACATGAAAATTCGAAATAACATGTGAACTTTCCGGTAAGAGTCCCAACAGTTTTGTCCAAGATTGTAGCTAGACTTTTCCAGGGGTTTGGGAGGGGACGTTGACATTAAATTACATCATGATCTTCTCGATCGTAATTCGACATATCCGGAGGGGGAGAGGACAGGGGTTTCATATATGATAAATATTTTATGTGATTGGTAACCATAGGTAGCGGAACCGAAGGGCACAGGAGTAGTAGTAAGAGGAGCCTATACAGGTAGTGATCAATCAGGAGCCATTATTCTTAATTTCTCATGAATATTTATAGATTGATGCAAATTAGGCGGAATACTAGCTATGAATTGATCACTACCTGTGTAAGTTCCTCGTGATACCACACGACCGAAGGTTGTCAAATATTTTGGAGGGAAGGAATTAAACACAATAATAAACACACGATAAACACAATGTCTTAATTGAGAGTTGAACACACAATTACAGTGACGGGGTCGTCGCCTGCGTATTCGGTTATGATAGTACAAATGCTATCACGAAACGCTTAATACGACCCGGACGAGAACACAGGTACGACGTACGGACAAACATAACATCGACAACCAAGTCAATGTCCACGGCCTTTGATAACCACTTGTGGTGTACTGGCGTGTCTACCCACCCCAGGATTGAACCCGGTGCCTCGTGGTCTCTAGACAGGTATGATAACCGCTACACCACAGTAGGTAGATTAAATGTCTTAATTCAATTTGATCTTTCTTATTTTTGTGGTGGCTCTTATAGGAGCTTTTAGGTTCTTTATCGATCGCCCGATCGATCTGCTACTGTCCTCCTTCGCTGGCTCTGCTGTCCTTCCCCGATGGGTGTTCACCTTTGTCGGTAACTTTCTTTGATTCTGCATGGGTCTCGTGTTCTTTTGCTATGTTGAAAGCAGCAACGTGAAAGGCCCATAACCGGCCCAGCAGTATGACACGTCTTGGTAAGCATGGACAATGGCTGCCGTAATTACATCGTCTTATGCAGGATGAAACTCATCTTTAAATGGTGTTAAACAGTTGCATCTGTTTTCGAGGTGTTCTATAGCTTTATCGTAGTCGATAGGTCCAAGGCTCCATTTTCTCAAGAGTTCGAACATTCCTTTGGCTCAGACTTTCTGATCTAATAAAATCTAATAAATTTGAAAAATAATAATATTAATTTTTTTTTTTTTTTAAAGTAATAAATAAAAATAATAACATTAAAACAATTGATTAATTTTAAAAGAATAAACAAGCATGGACGATAAGAACAAACATACAATAAAATGATAAGAAAATTGATGCATCAAACAGTAAAACATGGACGATACAGACACTTACAAACAATTATAAACGTTACAAAGAATGTCTTGAATCATTTTTCGCTTTCTTACAGTCTTATACCTGTGGTGGCTCTCAAAAGAGCCTTTGGGTTTTGTTTCTTCTGTCTCACATCAGCACTGGGCAGAAGGGATACTTGTAGTGCTGGTGCTCCGTATGGGTTGCCACGGATCTGGTTGTCTCCGTAACCTCTTCTGTCTTTGCTTTCTCCATTTCTATCTCTGATTCTATCTCGACTGGCGGCCACTCGTCAGCCACGAGGAAATCTTCGTCCGCTGCGGCTAGCACACGGACCATCTCGCCGTTGGAAAGGACGAGCTCCTCGTTCTCCTCCATCTCTCTCTCTCTCTCTGTACAGTGGCTACTTTAAAGGGCGGCTCGTCGTCCTCGTCCCAGTCGCTGCTGCTTGGAGAGTCTGTTGCTGAGCTCGGTGAATATGGGGTGAAGACTCCGCTCTCGAAGTCGAACACTTCGGCGTTTCTTTCAAGCCAACCCTCTCCGTCCTCGAAGTAAACTTCAACTGGAAAATAGTTATACAATGTATTTATCTTGCTTGTAGGTGTATCTATTGAAAATATTAAAGTTAGTACTTTTATTCTGTCTGCAAAAAGTACTCACCATGTCATGATTGGTTAGACAGACACGTGGATGTACACTTATCCCCAATTGGTTCGTATCACGCCTGCCTGTTGACACTTGTCTGGCTCGCGCCCAAGTTATCACGCCTGGCTGTCGTGCGGTAGTCGTCGAACTTCTACGAAAGCCTCTACGGTAGCCTCGAACTCCTTTTGAATGTATTTAAATTCATTTTCCTCTTTTTTGAATATTTATATGCGAGGGTTTAGTACCTGCCCCAAAATAACGCGGTGGTACCGTAGGAGTCATGTCACGATTTTGTACTCCTTCCACCCTCATTTTTTTTTATTCAAACTTTATTTTCTCCCAATGCCAGAAAGTAAGACGCAGCTTATATGGCATAATGATAATAACAATAACAAATATGTTCATGCAGAGGGTTCTTCTTCTTCTTTGGGTTTCTCGATAATGATGGGTGGCATGTCCAGTTTTAAATGTACCTTGCGTCTTTTTGACAAGGTGGAGGGTGGCGACGACGACGATGAACGGGGTCTTTTTTTTTTGCTTTGAATGTTTTGCTTCCATCTGTTCGCACAATTCGTCAATGTTACTGGGATTTTTCTCCAAGCTGGGTACTTTGACCAGTGCTTTCAAATGTTCTATTGCAATTAGCCTTTCCATGCTCGCTAGTTTACACCATTGGTCCAGATTGAGAGAAATCCCCTTTCATCCGGGTATGACGGTCCACTGACAAGTTGTGTGTCCGTCCGAGTCGCTGATGGTTTACATTGCGTAGTCGTGATGGCGTATGTCCACGAAAATGTTTTTACCTTCTGCGGTCAGACCGATGTAAATCTGTTTTCCCAGAAGCAAACGTAACTTTTCGGGGTGTGACGGACCGCTCATTTGACGGGCTCCGTTGACATTAGACGTATGGTAATCGGGTAATGCAAGGCCATTTCGGATACCATGTTTTTGTTCTTGCAGAGTTCATCCCAAACGCCTTCTTCCATGGCGATGCCTTGAGCCGTGACTCGTGGTATTATTCAGGGGCTGGTTTTGGCATACTTGCCGAGATGTACATATTTGATGCTTTCAAAGTGCGATGTAGACACGTACACGTTCTCTTCTACGGGATAAGCTCGGGTCACCAATCCGCGACTGTCTCTTACTTCGACGAAAACTCTCGGGACCTGCCAAAATCCTCCATTGTTCGGGTGTGAGAGCGATACCTTCTTGGTAGATACTTTACCGATAGAAGGAACGTTGCTGTACTTTCTGATATGTACGTAGAGATTGTCTTTGAACGAAGAGATCGTGACATAGGTATGCTGTCCGAGCATCACTTTTAGCTTTTCTCCTGAATGGATGCGATGGGTACTATCCTTTAATTTCTTGAGTGTGTCCGTTACCAGATGAGCTCGTCGAGTTATCACGGCCCATTGCTCGAGTGTAAAAGCGATACCTTTCTTAATCGCTACGGGTGTCGTTCCTACATTAGGGTGTGTAAAATACTGTCGTACGTGAACGTACAACTTTCTGATAAAGCCAGAGACGGTGAGGTAGCATTCGTCTCCTAAAGTGACAGATTTCTTGTCTTGTGTGCCGGCACGGACATCGGTTAATCCTCGGGTAGTGATTGCTTCCATGTCTGAGTTTTGACTTAATGTTGCACACCGTCGTCGTTGCCTTTTTATAACTTTTTTAGAACAATATATGTACAACAACAAGCGCCCTCTAGTAAAAAACAACGATTCACTACTTTGGTCAAAGTCTGTCGTTTCGACGAGGAGACGGTGTTTCGTTCCGGCTTTGGTCATTTCGGATAACTTATTAATGTTTCTTGTATAGAGGGAGTTAATAAAAGAACATCTTACGATACAATTAAACGAATGTCTTAACGTTGAAGTACAAGTGTAAACACGTCCTCGTCGTTGCGTTCCTTGTCTTTCCCAAAACGAGCCATGATGTCGCTCATATCCGAGCCTCGTGCCCTTTGAGCCAGATAATAATTACAATAATGACCACATACGCTAGAGGTAGGACTCTGCAGCGGTTTGTGATTGTAAACAAACGGTTTATTTTTCAAGAAACGTTGAATGAAAGAAGCGTTATGGGTTCGCCGTGGGAGTCAAAATATTCCTAAGGACCGACTTCAAGTACGTAAATAGCGACCCAATTCCGGCCCGGTTTCCAACTCGGATCCGTGTTGACTACCATCACACTCGGACGTTCCAAAGGTAAATGTAACTGATCTGCGGCATCCAAAGGTAAATGTAACTGATCTGCGGCATGAACGCTGTCGAACACGTCACACACGAGCCATCGCATATAAGCGTCTTTGCTCAACACTCGAACAATATCGGACGTATCCATAGTATCAATTGGTAAAGTCGTAGATAATGTCGTGGCTTTTATCTATTTCGACAGTTCGATGATGTTGTCGAATTCAGCCTAGATGAGAAGGTTGGTGGTGGAAGCCAATGCCTCTGCAAATTTGAAATCCACACGAAGATTTCCTCGCTTTTTGACCGTGTAGTGTTGTCCGTGGGGTCCGTCGGGCGGCGTCAGGTCGAAAGTGAAGAGCGTGTAACCGTCCAGAAAATCCGTCGGAGTGATGTCCATACCTTCATCGCCGTACAAACGACCCGTAAGAGAATACAGTTGAAAATAGCTGCAGAGAGCCAGATGTGGATCGAAGTTTGAGGTGAGCGGTGTGGAAGGATACTGTTTCTCATCCACGTGAAGCGCGAGATAATTCAGTTTGAAAGATTGAAAACGAAACGGATTCTTCTTGTAAACGCCGTTGAAAGAGGCCGTGTCCACCAAGCAAACCACGATCCTTTTTAGTAACTCGCCTAGAAATACATTGTCTCGTTAAAATCTTGGGCTCCGATCAGTATGGTGATATTTCGGATGATGGTGCGTCGGGTCTTGTACTTGGGCGGTTCTCTGTTAAGGGTGACGACTCGTCGCTGAGCACATGGGTGTCACTGTACGTCAGTTTGCGCACGTAAAGAATGGCGTCCAAGATAATCACGCGAAAGTCGGCATCTGCAGTTTTCGACGTCAAACAAAAAGAGTCCTTACTTCGTTGCAGTTTGAGTCGTACTTCTATACCTGGTAGAAGCACGTTGTTTTGAGCAAATATGTCGGAGTGTAGGGGTCTCATCAACTCGAACACTTTGTTGCTTTTTGTTTTATCGAAGTGTGTTTTAAGTCTCGAGATGGGGATGTTACCGGCAGTCAAATCGTTGAAGTCAATATGTGATGCAGTGTCTTTGAAGTAGAACTGGGACTGCAGATGTGTTTCTTTGGCTTCTCTGTTGTAGTTGAGCAAAGTCTCGATAATCGCTCTGTAAGGGTACGTTGGCGTCGAGTCGCTGATGAGCTTGCCCTTGAGGGCCACGTCTAGTTGCAAAAACATATAATGCAACAACAGACTGACAGGAGCCACCATTTCATCGTCGTCGGCGGCGTCGCTATCGCTCACGTCTGCTTTGGTGATTTTCACTTTGACGTAAAGTTGGGTGTTGTTGATATCCATATATCTGCTTTCTGTTTCGGGAATGAGGAATTCGATTTGTCCCATGGATTTTAATTCTCCAAACGGACGGTATTCGACGTATTCGCTGTTTTCGATCACCATTTGTGTCGTAGGAACACTAAACATCTCCATTTCTGATTTGGAGCAAAGCATGGAGTGATTGTGAACGAGAGCCATGTTGACGGTGCGATGGCCGAGCTGCTAATGAGGCTACAATCGGACTATCGTTCTTCTTAAAATAGTTTCACATAGTTTAAACGGTTCGATTGCTTTTTCAAGGCCGACTTTTTGGCACGGACACTCGGACTGTATCGAGATGTACTTGATCGTGGTCGTGTCGGTGGATGCTCTCGGGCGTATCGGGCCAATGTTTCTAAAACATATCTCCCTGTTCTGTTAAACGGTTTTTTTTTTGTTGCCACGATTGGCTTTACGTTTTTGCAGGTCCGCGTCCAGGTAGCGATCGTTTCTTACTGCGGAGAGGCGAAAATCCATGAATGATAGGCGAGACTGGTAAGATTGCGCTTCCCGGAGTATTCGAAAGGTCGATGTGGGGATGAACCGAATGATGGTGGTGTACGCAGAGGTGTAAGAGGAGACGGGAGTAGAGGCGATGCTCGTCTCGGTGTTGTTGGTTTACGAGGTATCTTCTTCTTCTTCTTATCATGGATCACCGTCATCGACGTGGAAAAAGTGTTTACAATTCGTCGCTTCATGCTGAGTAATACGATGCGGGAGTGTACGAGAGAATGCGAGTTGCCGACGCACGAGGAACTTCAGACGCAAATCACTTTACCTAGATGAATTGCTCCGACGACTGTTGCTCTGACGACTGCTGCTACAGTTGCTACTAGTAGGTGTCGATGGGGTTCTTCTTCTGAACGGTAACTTCAGCCCTTTCGGCCGCGAGTCGGAGAAAATGGTTTCTTCTTCGTATCTTTCGTGGTAATGACGGCCCGCGTTCGTGTCGTACAGTTTATAACCCTTTTCCTACGTCCTCTTTGTCCTCCTCCTCCTATCTGCTGTGACAATGCCTCTTTGGCATAGCTTTTCGTTTCATATGTCGACCTGCTTCTCTTGCTGTGCAAGCGGCTGATCGTTTGGTGTTTTCTCCGGCCATAACTTCTCCTAAAATACCGGCTCCCGTGGTCAAAGCCTGTTTTCCAACATCTTTATCTAAACTAACGGCTCTTTCTTGAGGAACAGTATGGCCATCCTAAACAATCCCGAAAGCATTCCGCCAAAACCGTAGCCTCTTTGATTTCCCGGCCCGATAAACACGGGTAGACGTCCGTCGCCATGATGTTTGTTCTTCTTCGTCTCGAGCGATAATGAATAGTACGACGTTTGCGGAAACATTATATATATATATATATATATATATATATATATATATATATATATATATATATATATATATATATATATATATATATATATATATATATATATATATATATATATATATATATATATATATATATATATATATAAATATATATATATATCTATATATATATATCTATATATATATATATATATATATATATATATATATATATATATATATATATATATATATATATATATAAATATATATATATATATATATACACATATATATATATATATGTATATATATAGATATATATATTTACATATATATATATATATATATATATATATATATATATATATATATATATATATATATATATGTATATATATATATATATATATATATATATATATATATATATATATATATATATATATATATATATATATATATATATATATATATATATATATATATATATATATATAGATATATATATATATATATATATATATATATATATATATATATATATATATATATATATATATATATATATATATATATATATATATATATATATATATATATATATATATATATATATATATATATATATATATATATATATATATATATATATATATATATATATATATATATATATATATATATATATATATATATATATATATATATATATATATATATATATATATATATATATATATATATATATATATATATATATATATATATATATATATATATATATATATATATATATATATATATATATCCCTACAAGGAACGTTGTTGACGAAAATGCAGCCTGACAATCGGTCTCCTTGTTGTGAAAGGTATTTTTCTCCGTTTCGTCACGGATAACGATTTCAATCGAATCGATGGGATTTCGGTTAACGGGATAGTGAGTGATGATCGGTGGTGCCACGTTGACGGCCTGGCACCAAAATTGTGATAACGGCACTCCAAAATGTTGTAACAACGGCACTTCTTGATCACCTACGGTATGAGGAATGATGATGTCGGTGTACAGAAACAAGTGTTCGATATTCTCTGTCTTCTAAAAATAATGGGTGGTTTTCGTATTCTGTGTAAATTTGCAAGGATCTACACATCTGAAACTCTGACATATTTTTCCACGGAGTGTTACAACGTGTCCACTGTTTGCTCTCATTTTCACATGTCCGTTATAAGTAAGGGTCCGTCCGACATTAAGCATATTTTGGTGTGAATCAGTCAAGTAATTTTGTGTGAAAAGCGATGTAAAAGTCACTTTTCTCAAGGGCTCTAAGTCGACCTTCATCTCATTTCTCGTTCCTGCCGCCCGATAAGAACATTGACTCGTCTCGTTACAAATTTGGTACCTCGAGTAAGGGTAGCTGAAACTCGCTAATCCGACTTCCCAGGAGCCATCGAGATGTAGAGGTCACGAAAGAATGTTTCGAAATCCCGTCACTGTGTTTTCTGGATACACGTTCATGGAGCCATTGCTCGGCAAAGTCACGTATAACGATTTGGCCATAATAACGTCTCGAGCGATAGTGAAAAGTGCGACGTCGACGGTAGCAATGTATCTCCTCTACAAGGAACGTTGTTGACGAAAATGCAGTCTGACGATCGATCTCCTTGTTGCAAATGGTATTTTTTGCCCCGTTCTGTCGCGGATAACGATTTGAATCGAATCGATAGGCTTTCAGTTAACGGGGTAATAGGCGATGATTGACGGAGTATTTTCTACGGCTTGACCTCAAAGATCTAATGCCGAAACTCCGAATTGTTCCAGCAAAGGTACTTCTTGATTGCCCACGGTTTGAGGAGCAATGATATCGGTGTAGACAAACAGGTGTTTGATGTTCTCCGATTTCCATGGTTGTTTGCCGTACCGCTATTTCTCGGTGACCACGTACATATCGTCACATCCGAAACTCTGACATATTTTTCCTTTAAGTACAACGACTCGATCGGTCATAGCACGCATCCTCAAACGTCCGTTATAATCGTCCCCAGCAAAGTTCAACAACCCTCGAGCGTTTGTAGGTAAATACATTCTTTGTCCAATGGTAGCGCTATTCACTTCTCTCAACGGTTCCAACTCAATCTTATGCAGTTCCTGTTGGTCGGCATGCCTCCAAAAAAATTCACTCGTTTCTGCACAAATCTGGTACCACGATTAAGGGTAGCTGAAACTCGCTAAACCGACTTCCCATGCGCCATCGAGATGTAGAGGTCTGGAAAGAATGTTTCGAAATCCCGTCACTGTGTTTTCGGCACACACATTCATTGAGCCATTGTTAGGAAGCGTCACGTAAAACGATTTAGCCATTGTAACGTCTCACACTTGAATGAAGGTATTCTCAAACGACTTTATAATTTAACAACATCGGTGACCCAAGTGTCGAATCTGGAAGGGTAAGCGTACCATTTTACGATATATTTTTTCGTTCCGTCTTTACGCTTTCGTGATCAAAGAATCTTCTCGATTTTATAAACTGCGTCTATTTCCTTTTACCGATATTTTGTAATTCCTCTCAATAAAAAGTACCGGCCACTTCGTCTCCTTCGAGATCTTTAACCGCATACACGACGGGTTGTCGTCGGATCACTTTGTCGATTACAAATACTTTTTCGGTCCATCTTGGCAGATAGCCTTTGCGAAACGGCCGTGTGACCACACTCAAGCAAACGACATCTCCTGTTTGTAAGGTTACATATTTCTTCTTTGAAAATCTACCGTATAAAGCTTCCCAGACCTCCAACTGCGCTCGTGGTCATCTTCTGTTGCCCGTCTGATACTACGATGACGAGCATTATTATAGGAAACAAGAAGTTTGGGTAGTACGTCGTCGTATTTGAGAGTGCTGTTTGCGGTAAAGTAGCGCCACATTCGGGTTTTGAGCGTACGGTTGAATCTTTCCACCACGCTGGCTTTGGTTTCGTTTTTCGTCGAGAAGAGTTTGACACCTTGTTGTTTCAAATAGGTCTGTACTTGACGATTATAAAATCGTTCCTTTGTCTGTCTGCAGCTTCCGCGGTAAACGC
Organism: Chiridota heheva; assembly: GCA_020152595.1. NCBI lineage: Eukaryota > Metazoa > Echinodermata > Holothuroidea > Apodida > Chiridotidae > Chiridota > Chiridota heheva. Next base: position 1,018,161 of record JAIGNY010001387.1, read on the forward strand.
CCTGAATCTTTGAACAACTTTTTGGATGCACTCAAAAGCGATGCTCCTGATTTATTTTTGAGAGGTATTGCCCATGCAAATTTGGAAAATACATCTATGCATGTCAACAACCGTTTTGTTCCTTTCTTGAACCGTGCATAAGCACTGAGATCGACGGAATCGGCTTGCCATTAATCGTCGATACCATACGATGCCTCTGTTTCTATCGTACTTATGTCTCGAAGCTTTGTGTAAAGTGTACGTGTCTTGTTTTTCAATCCATTTTCGTACCGCCGTTCGTTTCAGATTCGGAAACCGTTTCTTGGCCGCGGCGTACACGCTGTCGACTCCTGCGAAGCCATCGGGATGCGACGGATCGTAGTAGATTTCTTGAAGTATTTCTTCCACCGTCGGTGACATCTTCGTTCCGAATCACACGTCCACCACAACAAGCACTGGCACACTTGATGTTTTTTTAATAAATCGCGTAAAGTTACCCAATATGATGCTGTACCAGCCATGTCGGTTTCTATTCTGCACGTGTCAAACTCGAACGATGTCTTTTTAAGTGTAATGTGACCATCGTGTTGCTCTTTTGTATCGGTCTCTGCGACGATTCATAACAGGAGTTCTTGGCATATACATTGGTGTTTCCACATCTTGTTCTTGTTCTTCTTCTTCTTGTTGTTCTTGTTCTTGTTCTTGTTGTTCTTGTTCTTGTTCTTGTTCTTGTTCTTCTTTTTCTTCTCCTTCTTCATCTTCTTCTTCTTCTTCTTCTTCTTCTTCTTCTTCTTCTTCTTCTTCTTCTTCTTCTTCTTCTTCTTCTTCTTCTTCTTCTTCTTCTTCTTCTTCTTCTTCTTCTTCTTCTTCTTCTTCTTCTTCTTCTTCTTCTTCTTCTTCTTCTTCTTCTTCTTCTTCTTCTTCTTCTTCTTCTTCTTCTTCTTCTTCTTCTTCTTCTTCTTCTTCTTCTTCTTCTTCTTCTTCTTCTTCTTCTTCTTCTTCTTCTTCTTCTTCTTCTTCTTCTTCTTCTTCTTCTTCTTCTTCTTCTTCTTTTCTTCTTCTTTTTCATTTTTCATCTTTACCGCTCGTTGGTGAAATAGACAGACCCGATCAAGTCGGGGAGCACATTAGGTTATGGATGCCGATCAACACGACGATGATAAAAAAAAAGTTACCGTCGATAGTTGCTATCGTATCGTGGAGTCCCGAAGACGCCATATTTACAGATATAACTCGGAGGCAAATGAACACGTTGTGCGCTTCGACGGGGAAATAATTGGTCGGCTTGCCAAGCAAGAAGAGAAGGTCGTCAATGTGTTACATGCTGTTTTCGAAAGTCTCATCGAACGACTGGTAGAAAATTTTGCTGCTCAAGATCGTGTGAGTTTTGAGATTCATTCACCCAGTCTAGAGTATCCGATAATAGGTTCAACTCATGCGTAGAGATCAAATGAGCGTACAGCGTCTTCTAACCGCCATTTTTCGAGTTTTGCAATCAAACACTGCTTTCGTGCTCGACAGAGACGTTAAATTAAGAGTGATTCACATTTAAATGCCTCAAGGAAGTGGACGTACCAACATAAAAGACTGGACCCTGAAAAAAAAGCTCTATCATCCGTATTGTAAACAAAAATCACCTCTGTCTAGCCCGAGCTCTAGTGACCGCCAAAGCCCGCATCGACAAAGAGAACGATAACGCCATCAACTGGGATAACATTCGTCACGTTTTTGGTGAGCAAACGAGACTTGCCAGAGAGTTACACGAACGAGCCGGCGTTGCCTTGGCTCCTTGTAGATTGAAAGAAGTAGAGCGTTTTCAAGCCGTGTTACCCGATTACCAAGTGAATGTCGTTACATCAAACACACACGACTTGTTTCTATTCAGGGGACGCCCTTGTGCAAAAAAAACTTCATATTTTTTACCATGATAATCATTTTGATGTTGTCACCTCACTTTCTGGACTACTGGATACCCATTACTTCTGTGACTTTTGTAAAAATGGGTACGAAGTCTTTTACACCATCGTTGCCATATAAGGTTTGCGAATGTTGTTTCAATGCAACAAAAGAGGAATGCCTGTTAAGCGAATGGATACATTGTAAAGATTGCAACCAATCCTTCAAGAGTCCGACATGTTTTGCTAATTACAAGAGGATCCCAAAAAGAAGCAAAGTCACGATCAAACCTAAAACCAAAACGACACCACGCTCGATCTGTCAACGCATCTGTTGTTGTACTACTTGTGGAATAACCGTCAAAGTACAGCACTAATGTGGTCAAATTTACTGCAGAAACTGTGAGAGTCACCAACCGCACGATCATCTTTGTTACATGCAAAAGATCAAAGAAGGAGGAGCAGAGGTAATTGTCGACAACGAAGAAGCTCGTGATATTCTCGGCCTGGAAGACAAGCCTCTGAAAGAAAAGAACCTTCCTCTGAACATGGAGTTAAAAAAGATACTCTGAAATACATCTTTTTCCGATTTCGAATGCATGCAGAAAGACAAGCTCGACAACGGAGGATATTTACACGTGCCAAACTATTGTGTAGCACATCGTGTTTGTTTGAGCTGTATCCAAAACAAAGATATTCATCAAGATTGTGTATCGTGTGGCAAACGAGAACACGTCTTCTCGGGAAGAAACACTCAAAAAGACTTTTGCAGTTGGTTGCTTTCTCCAGAAAACAAAGGAGCACAGCCATCGCTCACAACATGAAAGGATACGACAGTCATTTTATTCTCGATCACATGAATAATATTAGAATGTGCCCCAGCGTTGTGATGAAAGGAGCCAAGCTGATGAGCATCGACTTGAAAGAAAAAGCCAGGAACAAGAAAAAGAAAGATGTCACTACTCGAGGATCATCAATTCGTGTAACTTCATTCCGGCTCCTCTCTCTTCTTTTCCCAAGACGTTCGGGTTGACGGAAAAGAAGAAGGGTTAATTCCGGTACCATTTCAACACTCAGCTCTATCAGAATTACGTCTGTCTTTGGCCTGCAGTCGAAAACTACGATCTCGACCACATGAAACCTGCTCAACGCAAAGTTTTTCTCGCGTGGTACGAAGAACAGAAGAACAAGACTTTTGAAATGGCTCGTGAAATGTTCCAGTACTGTTGTAGCGATGTAGAACTACTCCGGCTGGGATGTTTGCGTTTCCGAAAAGAGTTTGTTGAAACTACAGGCGAAGATCTTTTCGAAAAATGCATCACTATTTATGTGGCCTGCATGCGCATGTTTCGACGAAAGTTCCTTCGTACCGATACGATCGCCCTGGTTCTTCATTCGGGGTACGAAAACGACATACAATCAGTGAAAGCCCTTTAATGGTTGAAATGGATCGAGCAACGAGAGGGTCAACAATTGCAACACGCCCGATCTCCCGAAGGAGAAAAACACATCGATCCTTACAAAGTAGGTGGGATGAGTCGTCAAAGACAGCTTACGAGTTCTACGGTTGTTTGTGGCACGGTTGTCCTACCTGCTACCCAAACAGAGAACACAAGATGCCGAGGGTCGAAACAACCGTCGAAGATGTTCACGAGAAGCTTACCGTAAACGAGACTGGCTGAACAACGGAGGTCTTCGAGAAGGCTAGAAACTGGTTGAATTCTGGGAATGCGAGTTCCGAAACGAGCTGGAGAGAAACCCGCAGATAAAAGACATCGTCGATAACCTAAAACTGAGCGAACCTCTCTGACTCCGAGATGCGTTCTTCGGTGGACGGACCAATGCCATCAAGCTTCATGAAGTCGTCAAAGAAGACAAACAGATCAAGTACGTCGATGTCTGCTCGCTCTACCTTTACGTTAACGTCAAGTATTACGTCAAGTATTGTAAATACCCTATCGGTCATCCGGATATCATCAAAACCCTGGACACCACCGACGTACGTGACTACGAAGGACTGATCAAATGCACCTTCTTGCCTCCTCGTGGTCTGTACCATCCCGTGCTCCCGATCCGATGTCATGGGAAATTCATGTTTCCGTTGTGTACCACCTGCGCAGAGACTCTGGCCAAAGGACGATGTAAACACTCCGATGAACAACGAGCGCTTCACGGGACGTGGGTGAAGTGCGAGTTACAGAAAGCCGTAGCAATGGTATACGAGGTGTTATATATCGACGAGGTGTGGCATTTCAAGGAGACGGTGCAGTATGATGCTGAAACAGGAGAGGCCGGTTTGTTCACGGCTTACATCAATACGTTTCTAAAAATGAAACAGGAAGCCAGCAGGTGGTCAGAAGGCTGCGAAACCAAAGAACAGCGTCGTTGGTACATCGACGAGTAAGAGGCCCACCAAAAGATCAGACTGGACTACGCTAACAACGCCAAGAACAAGGAAAAGCAAGCATTGGCTAAACTGATGCTCAACTCCTTTTGGGAAAAGTTCTGACAGCGATGTGCACTTGCCAAAACCAAAAACTATCAACAGTCTTGAATTTTTTTGCAAGCTCTTGACGGACAATTCGAAACAAGTGTAATACGTGCAGTTTCACAACGAGTTCACTGCCTGTATCCAACGGGTCGACATGAACGAGTACGTCAAAGCATCGCTCAACACGAACATTTTCAACGCGGCTTATACCACGGCTCACGCCCGTCTCAAACTCTACAGTTATATCGAGCGACTGGGGGAACGCGTCCTTTACTTGACACGGATTCCGTGATTTACATAAGCCGACCGGGAACCTACGATCCACCCCTTGGCATCTTTTTCGGCGACATGACAGACGAGCTGGAGAAACCTTACGGCTCCAGGAGCTACATCACCGAGTTTTTTTTCTTTTCTGAAGGCCCAAGGAACTACGCTTACAAAGTACGTTCGACCAGAGTATGTTTGACCAAAACAGGCGACGTCGTCGCGGGGGAGTGCAAAGTCAGAGGCATCACGTTGAACCATAGCACCATTCGATCAGTCAACGTCGAGGCGATGATCAACATGGTAAATCACGTGGATCCCGGAACAGGCCGAGCCTGCAATGACGACGAAGGACTCATCCTTCCTGTCCATTATCCTCACAGCACCAAGAGAGACGGTCCCGGCAGAGTTCTCACCAGATCCATTACCAAGGATTACAGACTGATCTACGACAAACGTGTCATCCAAACAGATCTTTCGACACTCCCGTACGATTATTGAAAGAGCGCCCCCATTTTACACTCATCTGAAAAAGAACACAAGAGGTGGATGTAAGTTGACTTGTTTAATTTAATAATGGGTATTCTAAACGAGGAAAAGACATTTGTGTGGGAACGCTTGTGGTGGTCTATGCTTGCAAAAAGTCTACGTGAAAACGGAAATATTACTATCCGAGTGTTGAAACTGATTATAGAGAAAAGTACATGGATCCCGTGTATTGCGCCTGTGTTTCATCTCGAGAAATGGTCAGAGTGATTGCTAAAGTTTTTACGAAACTTCAATTGTAGATTGTACAGAGATGAAGAAGTACATGACTCAATGCCAACACCTTTTCATACCTGGTTGGAAAGAAACGACGTAGCAATCCGTATTGAATATACGGTCATCGAAAACAGATTTTCAAGCCGTATACGATCTCGCACCGAACTTTTTGTGTAGATACAGAAAGAGCGCCACCATTAACGTTGTAGCTTTGCTCTGATTGGTCAGAAAGAATATAAAAAGGCAAGCCTCGCTAAAGTTCGACTCGATTTATTTGTCTACTAACTGTGGTGTAGCGGTTATCATACATGTCTACAGACCACGAGGCCCTGGGTTCAAGCCTGGGTTGGGTAGACACGCAAGTGCACCACAACTAGTTATCAAAGGCCGTGGACATTGACTTGGTTGTCGATGTTATTTTTGTCCGTACGTCGTACCTGTGTTCTCGTGCGGGTCGTATTAAGCGTTTCGTGATAGCATTGTTACTATCATAACCGAATACTCAGGCGACGACCTCGTCATTGTAATTGTGTGTTCACTCGTCGTCGTCGTCGTCGTCGAAGTTCGATTCATTCTTTCATTAGACAGCAAGATAGATACTACTCCTAACAGTACGAGTTCCGGGCAGAAACGTAAAGCAACGTCGGAGTATACACAGGCATCAAAGAAACCACGCAATGAGACCTTCATCGAAGTAAAAATGGCCCCTTCGGAAATCATCATGGCAGAGATAGGACGTGTGGTGCGCGACGACTCTTGCGACCCTTACATATACGGAGAACGTACCAGCGGAGGAGACTTTATTTTACCGTTCTACAACGCACTAGCCTGTCTCACCGCGTTTATAGCCCCTATAGGATGTGGCATGGATGAAGAAGGAGAAGTACTTGAACATTCGTTGAAAGGGGAAAAGAAACACATGGGTGTGGGAGAGACTACATACTCTGAGCAATTCGGAACAGCACCAACCGTCAAACCGACAGAAGAAGACTCTCTCTTGTTTAAATAGAAAAAGAAGTGGCAAAAATTCATGAAAGCGATGACGGAGATAGCACGTGACTGGCTAAAAGCCCAATTGGTACAAGCCGCATTGGTCAACGACCTGATCGACCTGAAGAAAAGAGAGGCAAAGTGAAAGGGATTCTACGCCCGCTGATTACAGATCCACCCGCGAAAGACATTTTTAAAGAGCTGGAAAAGGGAACAAAGGAAACGGTAAGCAAAGACTACGGAGAAGATAAGGTACTCAGTTTACTGAGAGACGTCATCCATGCAACGCTGGGAAGCTACGCTGATCGATTGAGCAATCTCGGTCTCAAATAAAAAGTGATGGACTGTCTGTGGGACATGATTATTGAGGAAGAATGTTAAAACATTGTATGTGTTTAAAAATAATAATAAAAAGAAAAAAATGAGGGTGGAAGGTGTACAAAATCGTGGCATGACTCCTATGGTGCCACTGTGTTAGTTGGGGCAGGTACTTTACCCTCGCATATAAACATTCCAAAAAGAGAAAAATGAATGTAAAGACATTCAACAAGAATTCGAGGCTACCGAAGAGGCTACCATAGAACAGTAGAAGTTCGACCTAATTCATCGTATCTTTCTGGCTTTGTTTTCAAAAAAGCGCCACAAACTCAAATGGTATCATACCTTTCTGGCTTCTGATTGGTCAAAGAAATCTAAGCAAAAAGCATAAATAGAGCAAACTTGATCCATTCTTTTCATTCTTATTTAGAACTTCAGAGCAAACACATCATGCCTCAATACTTGCCAGTATCTCCAATATCCACGGCTGCTTTCCCTAACGGGTTTATAAAGAGAATGTTAACACAGGAGGGAGATCCTATCAGAGCTTACTACCGGTTCAGTTTGGCACACAAATTCGACAACAGAGTACAAAAAACATCTGCCGTCACTCAACTCCAACGCTCGTATGCGTTTTTACACTACGAGAGCGCTGGTATATCGTCAGTTTCTCGACCACTACAAGGTAAAATCCCAGAAGAGGAAACGATGCATGTCTAAGCTACCTTGGGAAAGAGGAGCGTATTGCGCCAACGTGAAGAAGTATCGAGAAATGCATCGAAAAATGCTGAGGAGCAAAGAAACCGACGGGCATCGGTGAACTACGGGAGAAGAACAATAACAGGTCGATCGGCCGATTCTCACAAGGCACGTTCCCCCTTACAGGGGCACGTGCCTCCTCCCCCACACACTCTTTTTTCAAAAGTTTAAAAAGTGCCTTTTTTAGTAAGGAAAAGTGCCCTTTTTCTAAGCAAAAAACGCCCTTTCAAAAAGGACAAGTGCCTTTTGTAGAGAAGGAACATGTCTTTTCAAACAATGAAAACCTTGTTTCTTCATATATATCTGATTTTTAATTAAAGAAAGTAACACAAATATTGCCTTGAAAAGACTAAAAAATATCTAAATTATCTGAATTTTCCCTAGAACAAATCTGGGGCACAACAGCCCCAGCAACAGCTCTATACATATTGGAAAATGTGGGACTTTTTCTTATACTTAAAAACCTTGCCTCTTCCTAACTTTGTTTTCCCAGCATGCCTAGCTTATAATTTTTACAAACTTTTTAAAATAGGGCTTTTTTAGAGTATGCGAGCAACCCCAAATTTCGTTAGTGGGGTATCTTTAAAATGGGAAAGCAGGGTAAAACCTATTATATTTTGACCCGGCCATTGTAATGACATAAACTGACGTGCCCTCTCCCCATCTTCTTTGTAAAGTTTTATAGGTGCTCCTTTACTGACTGTTAGAGATTTTTTAAATAATAATAATAATACAGTGTTATTTAAGATATATTTACGTCCCATTATTATAAATGATATTTTCATTGACAGATTGATGAAAGTAACACAAACATCACGCAAAATACCCAAAATTTCGCTCGTGGAGCGCCTTTAATTCAGTAATTTGAGTTCTAGAAGAAAAAGAAAAACATGCAATGGGACAGTTGTGCTTCGCTGATGACTGGGTGTGAATTTGGGCTTTATGGTTTAATTTATACTAAAAATAGTTACGTATGTTATTCTCAGCAGCAAAAAAATGATGGCCTCCATAAGGACCCTTTTGCTTTTCACATTATTTCAAGACATTAAATATATTCCAATTAATGAACAATACAATTGGTTAATCATGATATATAAGTCTAAATCCTTCCGATTTCAAGACTTATAACCTATATATTTTCCAATTCAGCAATTATTGTTGTAGATTTCAATAAAATTGTTATACTTTACCGAGTTTTGGACCACAATATCTTGAATTCTTGAAGCAATAAATTAAAAAAAGAAGGGAAAATGGGTCACCAGTAATGTTCGAACCTATGAAAGTTTGCAATTTTTCGAGGAGGAGGGAGAGGGTTGACCACATATATATGGACCATATAAAGCTATATTGCTGTGCTACATGCTAGGAAATACGATAGTTGAAAAGTGCTCCTTAGATTCTGTGCCCCCCCCCCCCAATGTTTAAACAGCTTCCGCCGCCTCTGTTTGTAACAAAGTATTTGAATATGGTCAGAAAACATCAATGAGTTCGAACCTAAATGCATAAAACAGCTGATGACGTACGTCTAAATAACAGATCAAACCGATGTAACATGTTGCCGATAGTTAGTTGTTATTAGTATTGTCTGTCTGTAACTTGATCAAAGTGATCCTGGAGCGTCAAGAAAAGGAGAAAAATGTTATTATCAATTTGAAGCAAAACATACGGATAACAAAAAAGCTGGTGCCATTCTGCCATTCTTGGCTATATTTTGAAATTTGCGGTGACGAAAATCAGTTCGATTCAGGCTTCGAAAAACTTAGGATCATGATTTGTAAAACCATTACCCATCTCCTTCAACCATTACGTGACCTTGAAAAGAAATCCACGTATAGGCTGATAGGCAGTTAGTTTTAAAATCCCCATAACCTACACCTACAACCCAGAAGTAAATATTTTGGGTGTGAGTGTTTTAGAGATTACACCATGCTTGATTTCTAAAAAACCCACAACCCACAGTTTATGGTTCTTGCAGTTAAGAACAAAATGTTGTGGGTGTGGGGGATCGAAGATTACACCATGCTTGATTTCTAAAACCAGCACAGCCCACAATTTTTATTCTTAACTGCAAGAACCATAAATTGTGGGTTGTGAGGGCTTTAGAAATCAAGCATGGTGTAATCTAGAAAACCTCTACACCCACAACATTTACTTGTGGGTGTGGATTGCATGTGGGTTTTTTATTATTATTATTATCATTTTTTTGATAACTAACCCCTATGGGAACTCTTTAGCTCTTAGTGTCCGTCTTTTAAAGGGCCACGTAGCCATGCGGTAAAACGTGCTTATTCTCTAACATGCAATGACACGAATTCACTAAAAACAAATAGCTGAATAGTCTGTACCTTAAAACTCGCTAAATACAATTGGGACAAATAGGCGTATTTGGACGCTAATCATTATGTCAAGAATCTGCAGGGGTAGATTTTACTCGATAAAATAACAGTTTCAACAAATAAGCAATAGACTACAGGCGGACTAAAAAACACAGTAAATTGTGTGAAATATTATATTGATCATACGTCGCACAATAAGCAGGTAAGTTGCCTTGACAAACTACCATCATAAAAAACATGGCATTCACCCGTCCGATTAGCATGCAGTCTAAAGTGTTGCGGGTACTCAGATGAATACCGATTCACAACTGTAGCATTGGTGCTTGGTACACTGGATTGAATAAGAATTCGTATTATGAAATATACTTAAGTACTTTCTGCTGAAGATTTGAGTCTATAAATTGTTTTGTTTTGTTTTACGATGGCATAGTTTAAACAGGGAGACATACAATGGTACTGTCTCCGAGTCCCTGATTTAACTTCAGGGCCTTCTTTAAGGAATTTTCATTGGTCTCCAAACATTGGGAAATTCCTCACTTATTCATACGGATTACGAATTTCCAGTTTGCAATCCAACTGTCCAAGGCCGATATTTGGGATGGGCCAAAATTGGTCACACGTACCAGATTGTTATCAAAATCACACGGTGCTTCCGTATCGAGGCGCTTAACGGCGTGGTATCCATGGGGCCCGCTTAAGGGCCCTTGGTGGGTCCCAGGGGGAAAGCCACTGGAAGCTCTGCGATTTGCGGCATTTTGTAGGTTCAAATGTTCCATTTTGATAATATCTTTTTTTTAAGATACTTTTTCGCACGCTATCCATCTACCAACCATTGAGAGAAAAAAAAGAATAACTTGCTCTGGGGTTGATATAAAAGATTATTTGCCTATATAGGAAACTTGAACTGCAAATTGGAAAATTATTAACATCAGATTGAAAAATTAGATAAAACAAAAGAAAAATTAGGTAAAATTAACGAACATTTGGTTATATTATAAAAGTATTGGGTAAAATAAAATAAAATTTAGCAATATTCCCCAGAAATTATAGAGAATATCCCAAAATGAAGGAAATTTCCCGAAATTTGAAACAGATTTCCAGATAGTTATTAATGAAATATCTGATATGTGTACCTCGGATGTATCATTTCTATACCTTTGATTTACTTTTGTTTTTTTCGGACAAAAAGTGGGAGGAGGGAGGGGGAGGTCACGCGCATACGATGTACGAATGTAGTGACGAGTGACACTGAGTACATTTGTTAGGGCTATTCGTATTACGCAAACTCATATCAAACAACAGTGTATAGCATCGGTGGCACGTATGAAATTGGATGGGAGACCAAATCACTTAGCAAAGTAATGATAATTAATTGATTTCAACGAATACTCAAAAATTGAAGAAATACCGTTGTATAATATACATACAATATACTTAAGGACATTTTGTAAACCTGGCTTGGCATACCTTTACCAGATTTCTATGGATATTTAGGGGGGATAGTCCCCCACCCCCTCCTCCTTCCCCCGCCCATAAAAAGTTATGCCTGAACTTAGCTACCAACTGACCAACCAACGTATGATAATCTTTCTATCGCAACTTTATGAAACCCAAGTTGAGCATTAATTTGTTTTGGAGACCAGTCATCGAATTTTACCATAAGTGGTCTTCAAATTTCGCGGAGTTGTCCCCAATCTTGGTACCAATTATCATGTTTAAAGAGGTTCTGTTTAATTTGGTATAGTGTTTGGTCAACCTAAAAAATGCAAATAAAAATCTTTCTCTTATCCATTAATTTCCAAGATGTATGTTTTTTCTACGCAATCTGAAATTTGCAAGTCGATATATGGCTTCCTGTCTTGCATCGTGGCAAAGAGAGATTTTTTTAAAATTTATTTTACCGGTAGATAATTACTCAATTTAGTCTTCTGGACCCCACGCCCGTCAGCCCTTAGGCTTCCCGCTAGGCGCTCGGCTATAAAACATTCGGATTTATCAAATTTACTAGGCCATTTTTAGCCCCCAATATTGTTTTGAATTCCGCCGCCGCTGATCTGACAGTCAGTAAGCATGCCTATTAATAGGAACATAACACACGAAAATATTAACATCATGCAGCCACATTGTTCAGATGTTGCGATAAAATGGCAAAGTTTCTAATTTATGTACTTGAAATATTAAAAATCATTGGTTTGAAAAACATTTGAATATTCAGAATGGCTGTTTCGCGCCTAAAAGCCTAGCTCCATTGTCTATTATTTATATTATTTCGAAAACGGCGTGGTGAACATATCAAATGGGAGTGGAAAAGTTTTAGCCATGCCAGTAATCAGGTAATGAAGGTATTTTCATAAGTTTTAATTTTCCCCAAGCAAGATATTTTTCCCAGACGTATTTCAAATTTAAAAAATGTAACATTGCATAGGGTTTTAAGGTTAGGATAGTAAAGGATCATGGAAAATATCACATGTAGCAAAATGTTCCCATTAATAGGAACATTTATGTTTCCATTAACAGGCATGCTTCTGGGATGTCTAAAATTGAAGTGAACAGACAAAACGTACCAACATCATGCACAAATCTCAACCGATATATAAAGATATTGGGGACGATCGCCTTCTTGCTCCCTCCCCTTTCTGGCTATGCCACTAAATCTGTTTATTTTGTGTGAATGTCCTAGCCATTGAAAATACTCTGAGTGTTCATTTATGCTTGCAAACATTCAAAATATTTTCCAGTCTAGCTGATGAGTCATGGCATTTGATGAAACAATCATAACAATCATTTCCAATAGAAAACTCAAATTAAATGAGATCTTTTTGTTTTGCTGAATATCATAACATCAAGTGGAGTTTTTAAAGGTAAGTGTTTGAAATATGTTTACTCCATGGTGGCCATAACCTAAAGTCGATGGTGAACATAAATGTAATTATGACAGATTATGTGTAGCAAAGTGCTCAATTCTGCGGCATGGGGACCAGGAATCTGCTTAAAGAGTAGGTAGCTCAGTTGGTGGGGCGCACGGCTGAGATGTTGGAGATATTGGGTTCTAGCCTCGATCAGGACTAACCCACTTTTTCCACAACTGTGCAGACAGATACACAGAACATTAAAGCAGAAGTACGTCGTTTCAGCTTCTGTTCCCCATTCAGCTGTTGAAAATGTTCACTGTCCTTCGGACAGTCGGAGGGGAGGTTAAGCAGTTAGTCCTGTTGGTGGGACAGTAACATCCTACCTGGCTCTCTGATTACTATTCAAAAAAGAGAAACGTAAAAACACGGTGCTCGTCCACTTCGTCCACTACATGAGGCATAATTATTTGACTCCACCATTTTCTTATTCAACAACTCATTTGCATATAAGTTATTATATGAACTGACACTTTCATTCACAGTATGCTCAACCAGAGACTGTGATAGGTAGGATGAGACTTTTTATGGAGCCTATGGGACGTCATGTGAGACATGGGGTGGGATGCCAAGTGGGACAGGGTAGAATGCCATGTGGTACATGGTGGGATGCCACGAGTAACACAAAGTGTGACATAGGTTGGGATGCCATAAAGTAGGATGCCATGTGTGACATAAGGTAAGATGCCATGTGTGACATAGGGTAGGAGGCTATGTGGGACTTAGGGTAGGAGGCCATGGGGACATGGGATATGATGCCCTGTGGGACAGAGGGTGGAATGCCATGTGGGTCATAGGATGGGATGCCCTGTGGGACATATGATGGAATGCAACGTGGGACATGGGATGTCATGTGGGACATGAGGTGGGATGCCATGTGGGACATGGGGTGGGATGCCATGTGGGGCATGGGGTGGGATGCCATGTGGTACATGGGATGCCATGTGGTACATGGGATGCCATGTGGTACATGGGATGCCATGTGGTACATGGGATGCCATGTGGTACATGGGATGCCATGTGGTACATGGGATGCCATGTGGTACATGGGATGCCATGTGGTACATGGGATGCCATGTGGTACATGGGATGCCATGTGGTACATGGGATGCCATGTGGGACTTTTTTATAATTGGCCGCTTCATATGATATGGGTGTCAATTTGCATGGGCATGCGAACCATGACAGTTTTTACCGTCATTTGAAATTGATTTAAATAATTCTGTAGCTGAAATGCATGTACATTATCATAAGAATAGATTGACATTACGTACGCTGGGGGAGTACCTAAGAAAATGCTGTTAGTACCCATTATTGAAGCAACCTAAAAATCATAAGCCACAATTAATTTAGCCACAATTATCTTTAACGCAAAGTATTTTTCTTGACTACAGTACTTTCCTTGACTACAGTACTTTCCTTGACTACAGTACTTTTCTTGGTTACAGTACTTTCCTTGACTACAGTACGTTCCTTGACTACAGTACTTTCCTTGACTACAGTACTTTCCTTGACTACAGTACTTTCCTTTACTACAGTACTTTCTTGACTACAGTACTTTCCTTGACTACAGTACTTTCCTTGACTACAGTACTTTCCTTGACTACAGTACTTTCCTTTACTACAGTACTTTCCTTGACTACAGTGCTTTCCTTTACTACAGTGCTTTCCTTCACTATAGTACTATCCTTTACTACAGTACTTTTCTTTACTACAGTACTTTCCTTTACTACAGTACTTTTTTGCTCCATCACTGAGCTAAAACACATTATAATACCAATGGATTATCAGCTATTTGGATTTGGTAAACAACTTACAATCAGATACTGTAAGTGTAACTAAAGAGGTGACTGACACACCATGGAGCTATCACACTTTTTTAACTTAAGTTAAAGGACTATGGACATCTAGAGGCAACATGGGCTTAAATTGTTTAAATGTGATTAACCATTAAACAGCAAATAATTCCATCAAAATTGGATAAAAATCGACCAATTTACAGCATTTTTAATTATTTCCTGTTATTGCGCATTGACATCATCATTGACATCAATGGGGGACGGATCTTACGTCACCTATCGTAAAACCAATGTTTTTTTTATTCCAGTCCACTGTTAATTATGTTTGAAATATTGCATTAGATTGAGGGCAATTTTTTGGGGGGAGACTTGGTCATACCCTAAATCATCATTTATTTAGAATGGACATTCTAAAATTCACAAGTAGCTGCATTTGAAGCACAGAATTTAAAGAATTACATAAAGATTTTAAGGTGTGTTCAAATTTTGAAACTTTGTTCGGTCATAACTTGAAAACTAAATAAGCTTTTTACAATTTCTAAAAACGACTGTATTTCACTCAGATTTTCATGCTCTTTCACATATCCTAAATCTGCTAGATGTCCATAATCCTTAAATTAACCAAGAAAATGTCCCTTGATCCCTACAGAAACTCTCTATCATACAAAAGATTATTCAAAGAGACTTTAATATGTTTCACAGATAATCCTTAAATAAAAGGATTTAACTAACTGGAGATAAACAAAGGTGACAGGCTGTTTGTAACAACAAGACAAGCAGCTAGCCTAAACTAATTCCTTTTTCAAAGTTTATAACAGTATCCCTCTATCCCTGTTGTAACTAACTTATGACAATTAATCAACAATTTTCAACTAATAAAGTGGCACAAGTAATACGGAATTATATGTGTTCTGTTTTGGATCTTTAGTAATTAGAGAGGAATGGTTAATATACAATGTATTCTGTGATCTCAAATAAAATGACAATGCCCCATGATACACTTATAACAACCACAAAGAAACCTTCTCAGGAAAGTTGGATACAATTTCTTTCCCAAGGAGTTGAGGAAAAATGTAAGCAGAAACAAATATAATCATACTTAAATTTTTGGTCTTGTGTTGTTTTCAATCATTGCTGTAAATTTCATGATGATGTAGGCTTTTCATCAAACCAGCTTTCCCTACTTGTTGAAGAATGTGATAACATTTCACTTCATTGAATGGGGAAAGAAGGAATAACTTCAGCCGGTTCATTCCGAAAACACCATGTTCACTACAGCAAGTGCTCTGAAATGGTCAAGATATTACCTGTAAACAAAGAAAGAGTGGAATATAATTTTATCTATTCATTTGATGGGTGTTTTTAATTTAAGTGCCTTCACTACCTTGTGAATTACATGTTGGAGCCTTGACCTTACTACATGTCAGTTAAACAGCCGCAAATACTGATTAATCCCAAAACACTATCATAAATGTTTAACAATTGTATGTTGTACTGATTTCTCTCTTATTTACATTTGAAGTGTTCCAACTGACCATTTTGCCCATATATGGTAAAGTATAATTTGTTCGTAAGCACTGGTAATAAATTACCGACATTTCTTAATTACTTACAAGATTAACAACAATAACAGGAGAAGTTAATCTATACTTAAGAATTTTGCGGGGTATTCATAACCATGCCGATATTTCTCACAACGATAAAAGGCATTGTCAAAAGTTGACCTGCGATCATGAAGGAAAGGCCTAGTTTTTCTATCGCGTAATCAAAATTCATCTACGCTTCTTTGATAAGCCAATGCAACAGTTTCAACGTTATAAGGTATATAGTGTTTTTCTGATTGTGTATAGGCCTAGTACAGCCCATATAGTGGCTAGGCCTATAGCGTATAGTCTAGCCATACTATTTGTGATGCCATGCTTGACATTGGTGCCTATCGATGTTGCATGGTGTTTTAATGGAGTTAAATATTTTACTGAGTAGTAGTTAGATATTTCTTTTAAATTATTTTGTGGAATTTTAGCATGGTGGAACTTTAGCATGGTGGGCCCGAAATTTGTGCACCTCAGGATATATATTTTTTCGTTGGCAGCAATTTATATATATATTTTTTTCCTCAATCTATCCATGATAAAGTTTCAGCAGCCCATGCAGTGTAACGTTAGGCCTACCACTACAAGTAAGGTGTAAAAAAGGAACAAAACATTTGAAAATATTAACTTCTAAAGTGCATTAACGTTATACTGCTTAGGCCTATTCTATAGCCAGTTTTATTCTAAATTGACATATGGAATTTGATGTCACTCACAAACCTAACATTAATGTAACGTTAGGCTTAAGTTGTAATGTACATGTATAGTGTAGGCTAGTAAAGTCAGCAACAGAGCAAATCAGAAATCAAATAACGTTTGGCCTATGCACTAAAAATGAAATAAGTGACCCAAATGACAGCAAGGGTCCCAGGCCAACTAAACGAATGACAACTTAACCTAACCATAGTTTGCCGTAATTTCTTTTACTTTAACCCGTTTTTGTATGCTGGCGTTGTGTCATTGATTTCTGTGTGTTTACTGATATACGCAATCGACAGAATCTTCAACCGGATGTCTTTTATGACGTCATTTTGACGTCGTTTCTCCTTAAAACTTTTTGACGTCATTTCTTGTTACGGCAGCTTACACAGAGTGATGTCATACTGAAGTCGCAAATTATAAATGCAAACGCCACTATGATTCTGCGCACACCGTCATGTGATACATCACCTGTTAACAACAGTAACACTAGCGTTGGCCAGTTAGTTGTATCCATAGGCAGCAAGCTTACTATACAACTATGACTGATAGCTAATTCTAAATAGCGTTTGTTATGGAGTCTGAGGTACTATTAAATGAATAGTGTCATATATTTTGCATGACGGCACTGAATAGGTGGAGTGATTTCATCAGGTGTCATACAACTGCTTGGAACTTTCAAGTTGTTGAATGGAAGTTGAATGGCCTAGACTATCTGGGGTCTAAGATTAGGCTATACTTAATAATTAGCCCTTATACTTAATAATTAGTCCCCAATCCACGGGGTGGGGTGAATGGGGGTAAATGGGGGTCAGTGACATATGGTTTTGGTATTTAGGGTAGTTCGTGATTTGGGGTTCGTGATTTGGGTGAGGGGGGGGCCTGATTTGGGATTGAGGGGGTGGAAGGGGGGTGATAGGATTTGGGATTTAGAAGGGGGGTCCGTGGTAGGATTTGGGTGGGGGGTTCCGTATAATGCCAAAACTTCCTTACCTACCGTTAACAGGGTTAATTTAGCATTTGTGACTGCAGTTTAAATTCTTCCAGATCATCATAAGTTAAAGGAAATATTATGGAATATATTTTTTATTGGGGGTAGGCCTAGGCCTATAATTTTGGACAAAACGGCTGGAACACTTCAGCTTTTTGAGAACTTTATATGTTATAGTGCCATGTTTCTTTAATATTTTCCCGAGAATTGTAACCCCCTATCCTCCCTTTCAATGTTAAATGTATTCCTTTCTTAACGTAAATTTCCAGGAAAAACAGTAACAATAGCCAATATTGAATGGGAAGGGGGGAGGACAATTATTATAGTGAGTTAGGGGAGGGGGACACTGACGGCGTCAATGAAATTATTAAATGTCCTAATGTTATGTACAACACCTCTTCACATCAGCCTAAAAAAAAAAGAAGACCAAAACCGCTGGTGACCCCCTATCAAAAGTACCATCATCTGAGAGATATTAGAAGGTACTTTTTGGAAAACATCACAAAATATCCCAAATCTATAACATTCTGTTACAAAAAGGACCCCGACTCTTTCATCATCGCTTTCAATATTGAGAATAATTAGTTCCGTTTTACACTAATTCACTAAGTTCAGCCTTCACCTCCCGTAGTCGTCTCGCAATTGACCACAGACCCACGTGTGTTTACAAGCCGCGCGAGTGTTCATTCTGTCATTGTTCAATATTACGAGAATAATAAAAAAATTACGTCATTGTTCTTAAAGCGTCTACTCTGCTATGACGTCATAAAGACACCCGGTTGAAGATTTTGTCGATTGCCTGATATACGGGCGCACGGCCCACCACACCACAGATGTTCCTAGCGTTATGGCAACCTAGGCTATATACTATTACTAACCTAGGCCTACATGATGATGGTTGCCATAACGCTAGGAACACCTGTGCACCACACCGTACCGTCGTCGTGTGCACTAACTTGCTGTAAGTTTAACGTTAGACTATGGCTAATTCGTTTTTAATGTCATCGCATTTTTTTTGTATCATTGTAAATATGAAATTACTGGAAAGCATGATATGTGGAAACATACCTGGGATGCAATGGATGGGGTTGAGACCAGCATGGGGTCTTTAGTTTTGGGCTAAATCAAAATGCAAGGAACGAATTCTATCATTTCGAAAAGACCATACCCTAGGTCTATAGTCAACGACGATTCCAGTCAACTCCAGCACATAAGCCACCGTTTGCATACTGAAGGCTGCTTCCACGGCATGGCAAACGGTACTAAAACCGAATATTTTTTCAGGATATTGTCTTTTATTACAACCTCGTACTATACAATCTTGAGGCATCGAAATGATTTTTTCTAACCTTGCTAAACGTTGATATAATAATAGTCAGATTTACCTAACATTAGTTGTCCCGGGCCAGACGCGTCTGCTATTACTAGACAGAAGTGCTGGCCGGCTGGCCGGCTATAAACTTTACGTAGTACCGGCAAGGCCATATGCGCTGAATGCGATCAGCTGAGTCATGTTACACGTGTCGTCTGCTTGTCTCCACTAGCGCGTAAATTCCCCGGATTTTGATTGGCTGACCGAATATTCCTCCAGATGCTGATTGGCAGATTTTATTCGTGTTGATTCGTGTATTCGGAAAAGTATTATTATACGCACACGCGCGATTGTTGCGGTTTGGTTGCTTGATCGGATTGGCCCGTTTTATTCCTCCAGCTGGTGATTGGTCAATGTACATATGTTCGGCTATTTTCGGCTACCTCGATATGAAAGTGTTGTTGTTCATGCTTTGGATATGTTGGATGGTTGGTGCACTTTTCGCTCCTCTATTCACTGTTGCCTCTGAGTTTGCGATGATATGATACTAAAATTATTTTATGCATTTGATCATTATTGCAGCACCCCGCCTTTAATCTGAATACACGTATGCTACGAAAGAAAACTTTCTAAAATAAATAAAAGTAGCTAATTGAATCACACAAACGTATAATAAGCATGCACGGTCAATTCAAGCTTGAATAGCGCTAGACAACTTGACTGAACATACTCGTACACACTTTTCTTTTCTCGTATTGTAGGTTGAGTATAAGTGTTGGGGTAGTTCTTTGTGAAATGCTGTGTCATTCAGAAGTTTCACTAAGCGGTTAAGACAAGGTTCAATATTGTGTTTCTATTAGACAAGAGGCAGATAAGGGTTTGAGAGATTAGCGGAACGGGAGCGAATTGGTCCTTACTCCGGACCTCACGCTACAATGGATACCAACCGTACGTCCCCCATAAAGCCAATTTAATCATCACAAAATAATGAACCAGTTCAAAGTGGATTTTGGTTTTAGTAAGTCTTTTAAATTCTTTAATCACACGCACCCATAACTCATAATAATTATACATTGGACAAGGACATGCAAAATAAAGCATAAATATTCCCTTTTCATTTTCTTTTTTCATGTCCCATTCATTTTATTATTGTGTATGACTCCCTATATACTCAACAAGGCCTGCAAAGAATCCATCAATTTTCATATGCAAAGTGATCTATTTCGCGTAAAATATAATTTGTTTTAGATATGTGGTATATTGTTTCTTTGTATGATGCACAAAACTAATATGATATAAAAAGGAAATGTTTACACCAATATTTCAATAAAAATGTTATGCAAATGGGATCAACAGTCCAACATGTCACCATTGACCATCATTTTGTACTTTAGCAGACTCTTTTTCCACCGCTGCTGAGATCTCGCTGCGCGCCGCTGTGCACGAATGAAGCCGTCATCCACCTCCGGGGCAATTGTTATTATTGTATAATTCATTTTATACCCTACTATTATACAGCAGTGTAAACATTGCATTTATTTATAAACGTCATTTCAATTTACCCTTCCAATATTTTCATACAAAAATTGTTTGATTTTGCATACCAAGTTGTTTAGTTATTTTTTGCACCCAAACATCTATTTATCTTTAAAGTAAATCATAAAAGGGTATTCTAGATACCCTATTTGCATACAAATATTCAAGCAATGAATATTCAACACGTACTCCCACCTGACCTCTATTTCACTCCATGCGTGAGTTATGTGGCAAACAATATTTACTCAATGGTAATTCAGTTCACAAGAGGTCATTTCATACTGCTATTTTCTGTAATAACTAGAACTATTGTGGAGACCACTGTGTTTTGGAAATAGCAGCTTTAACCCGTAAGTTTTTTAATGACTTGTTCCGTGTTTTTTTTTTTAATCTCTTCAAACTCTTCAAGATATTTTGTTCTTTTTTCCTTTAAAATGAACTTCATTTTCATTTTTTGGCTAACTGCATCTTTCATTCTCAAATTCATTAATTGCCAATACAAACTCTTCGTTTTCACTAATCGGTCTGGTGCACTTATTATAATGCTTTTTTCACACACCTTGGCCCCACCCCTATTACAAATTTATGACATAATTTTGTATATATTTTTTCATTTATTTATTTATTTATTTATCTATTTTATTCATTTTTTTATTATATATATGTTTTATTCAATGTTTAAAATTTGTGTATATAATCCCCAAAATTAAAGAACCGATGATAACAAACGATACTGAATGCTAATTTTTCCATTTTAGCTTCTATTGTATCATTTCCTTCTAATTTAGTTTCAACATCTACCTACCCCTTTGACATCCACCCCTTCAACACTCATTCCTGTATCCGGTAGGCTGCCGTATTCTACCCCCGAATCAAGAACTGGAGGTTCTGGGGCTGTGATAAAATGTATATTATGGTGCTTACCTATAGCACGGTCTTTAGCAACCATATGTTATTGTTGTAGCCAATTTGGGTATCTATACGCAAAAGCATATTGCTAGGAATCATATACAAATCTTGACCCAGACTGAAGTCTAAAGGAGTTGAGGCATAGGTCAGGTTATATTGATAACGTTGAATGGAAGATGGGAGATCTATAGGAGCAGCCACCGCATCCTCAACATTACGAATAAATTGTTGCTGAGCATCCAGACTTAGTACCACCACTAAGAATTTGACTGCGAGTTTGTGCTTGAGCACCTAAAACAGCCCACACAAGAACACAAATGCTGTCGTTGATATAGTTGATACCAAGGTCTATGAAACCATCACTAGTTGGTTTGATTATTTTTAAGTAACCAGTTTCCATATTCGATGGTTGACTGATGTAGTCGACGGTCAGCATCCACCATTGACCTGACACACCCAGTCAATAAAAGCTATGCACTTCGTTAAAAGACTACTTTATGGAACAGTCAAAGGCTATCCTGTGATGACAATCTGATAACCTGGAAAATCTCAGGGGTCACTATACAGACCCCGACCAATCAGAAGCCAGCAAAGGATTCTATGGAACAGTCGAGAATATCCTGTGATGGCAATCCGATGACGCAGAGGAAAAAATCTCATAGGACACTATACAGGTAGTGATCAATCAGAAGTTAGCATTGCAAATGAACTATTCACTTCGCTAAAAGGACTCTGCGGAACAATCGAGAATATCTTGTGACGCAATCCGATGACCAAGAGGGAAAATCTCAGGGGTCACTATACAGGTAGTGACCAATCAGAAACCAGCATTAAGTATATGCAAATGAGCTATCACGTGATACCAATGCTGGCTTCTGATTGGACACTACCTGTATAGTCGCCCCTTATTACTGACTTATACCTGCGGATTGATGTGCTTCTACTAGCTGATGTCTTCGAGATATATCGGAAGAATTGCTTACGGCAGTTTGCTCTGGTTCCAGCACACTATTATACATGCCCTGGATTATCTTGGGATGCACTCTTGAAATATACAGGTGTAGAATTGGAACTATTAACCGACTATGACATGCACTTGTTCTTTGAGAAAAGTATGAGAGGTGGCATTTCCATGGTACCCAAGCGCAATGCTTAAAGCCAACAACCCCTACGTCTCAGGCTATGACAATTCCAAGCCTAACAATTATATTCTCTACCTATAGACGCAAATAACAAGTATGGTTAAGCGATGAGTCAAGCACTACCCACGGGTGGATTCGAATGGGTGGATGAAGTGCTCCTAATGGATACGCTTTCACCTGATGCAGAAAAAGGTTACATACTCGAGGTGAACCTTGAATATCCTCAAGAGCTACACGACATCCACAATACATACCCACATGTTTCGGAACGTATGAAGGTTCCGAAGGAGTGGTTGTCAGATTATCAGTAAGGGCTTCTAAACTCGTCAACTGATTTTGAAAAGTTAGTTCCCAATCTCTGCGATAAAAAGATCTATGTTGTGCACTGCCGAAATTTACGACTCTACCTTTCTCTAGGTATGAAGCTGACAAAAATACATCGTGCAATTCGGCTCTACAAAAGCAAATGTATAGAACCCTACATCATAATGAATACAGAACTGCGCAAGAGGGCCAAGACCAGCTTTGAGAAGGACCTCTACAAGCTGAAGAACAATAGCGTCTTTGGTAAGACTATGGAAAATCTGCGTAAGCGTGTAGACGTCAAACTCGTGAGAGCCTCTGAAGATGACAAGCATCGCCGGTGGATAGCTAGCCCTGCGTTTGCAAGGCATGTGGTATTTGATGATGATCTAGCCGCCCTACACATACACAAACGTCGGCCGATGCCTAATCGACCAGTCTACATTGGGATGTGTGTCCTAGACCTGAGTAAACATCTGATGTACGACTTTTATTACAACAAACTCGAAGGAGCAATATGGGGAGCGGTGTAATCTTCTCTATACAGATACAGATAGTCTACTGCTTGAAATCCAAATCGAAGATGTGTATGCTGATATGAGTTCTGAGTCACACCTCTATGACACGAGTGATTACCCGACAGACCACCCGTTCCACAGCACCACGAACAAAAAGGTGCTTGGCAAAATGAAAGACGAATGCGATGGATTACCCATTAGCGAGTACATAGGACTTCGACCCAAAATGTATTCTATCCTGAAGAAGATGGAGGCGAGATCCGAAAAGCAAAAGGCGGTAAAAAGTATTTTTGAAAAAAATATACGACATCAGCAGTACAAAGAAGCACTACATGACAACAAGACATTTCGTCATGGTATGAATCTATTGAGAAGTGAACACCACATTATATATAGCATGCGACTGAGTACAATTTCCTTGTCACCTCTCGATACCAAGCGATGGGTTGTGAGTAGATCACCCACCACTATGACCTTTGGCTACAGGGATTAAAACATAAAAAAAAGGTAAAACGAAAAAGAAAAAAAATATATATAAAAAATCTTTTGCTGACATAAATTTTCCAATTAGTGAAATCAAAAAATATATAAAAACGACATCAAAAGCGCGCCAGAACCCCCATTTTGTATACTACTGTATCAGTAATCATGTTGACGTTGCCAAACTTGGTATCCTTCAGAGACAATTGGTACCGCGTATGAAATGTCAACAAATTTTTTCAAATACAGGAAAATCCTTCGGAGAAATACAATTTCAACTGTTTCCAAGGAAATACAGGGGTTAGGGGTGGGGTGGGGGTTCTGGGTTATTTATATTGGGAGGGGGACCAGGGGTAATGCCATTCCCAAAAATATGGCCCTCTTCCAGTATCCAAATTGCTTCAAAGAAAATAATTTCCCCCTACATGGGACTACTTGGTCCCCACCATGAGTCTCTTGCCCCCAACATTGTCTCTTGCCCCAACATGTGTCTCTTTCCCACAACATGGGACCCTTTCTCCTTAAAATTTTAGTCCTACTCACTGCACCACAGCCTCACAACATGGAATGGAATTGTTGCACTACAAATTAAAGGTTGATCTGTAAAGTTTCATCCAAATGATAAAAAGCACAATTCATGTTAATCACGTCGGATTTTAGAGACTCATTTACTTGTTTATAATCCTTACAAATAAATAATCCCAGCTAAATTACAGTGTTTGTTTTTGCTTAATTTTGAACGGATCCGCACTAACTTTAGCTATGCCTAAGGTTAGGCCTAACGAGTAATGTTAGTAAGTTTCGTGATACGTGTCCGTTTTTATGATAAAAACGAGTAAAACTAAGTTAAGATATGAAGAAGATGGCGTGTATTATCCAGACTCCGAGGTAGTACACAACTATTATCACAGTAAGCATGAAGATTAAAAAATGCACTTGCGATTTTATAAATTTGAAAAAATCATTTCACCTAGTTCTGTTAATTTACGTGAGGAAAATTCACTACCTCGTACATACTATATGTCATTGAATGATTACAGAATTTTAGCATGGAATATTTCTGGACTTCGCACCAAGGTGCAAATTCCAGATGTTCATAGATTTAGGGAAACTTTCCATATCTTATGCCTTTCTAAAGCATGGCTAAGTCACCCCTCAGAAGTCCAATTGGATGGTTACTCCGAAGTTTCATTGACCCGTAAACGTACGACGGGCGCCAAAAGGAACTCTGGTGGTATCTCTATTTTTTACCGGAATTATCTTAAGTTGAGCCACGTGACTAACCTTAAGTGTGAAACACACATATGGGTACGCATTGCAGATCAAGAAAATAAAAACAACGTATTTTTGTGTGCAATTTACATACCGCCAGAACCTTCTACTTATGGTGATATATCAGTTTTTGATTCTTTAAAGGAGGAAATGGTGTATTTGAGAAGCTTATATAATGATTGTGAATTTATAATTACGGGTGATTTAAACGCACGCACATCCAATCTACCAGATTTTATCGAAGAAAACTATTCTTTTACTCCCGGCGCAAATGAAAACTGTTATGAGGAAGAAAGGGAAACAACTGTCCGCTTCTCTAAGGATAATGAAATACACAATTATGGGAGAAGACTGGTTGAATTGTGTAAACTGCCATCGCTCAGAATTTGTAACGGTAGACTACCACCGACGGAAGACACTGGTAACTTTACTTATGTTTCTAAAAATGGCAACAGTGTCATTGATTACGTAATTGTGTCACAATCACTCATACTTTTGAACGCTATCAAGAATCATCAAATAGTTGATATGTGTAATTCTGATCACTTCCCAATTACTTTCAACTTTACATATAATGATGAAAATCTAAGCAGCAACAAAACAGTCAGTATAAATGATATAACGTCAATTCCTTTTTGTAAATTTAACTGGTATATCAATGATCATGAAAAGTATATGCATAGTTGGAGATCGGAAAAAGTTTGTGATATTATCTCCGTTGTGAAACTTAATGTTCAGGAAGGTAATATCAATCAAGCCATGAGCTCATTTCAGAATGCTCTTTACAATGTGTATGGGTCAAGACGCTACCCAGTCCTTCTAGTAATTATATTAGAAGAAGTCGATAATTATTATGACAATGAATGTAAACAATTTAAACAGATTGTCAAAAGAGCTCTGAGAACGTATCGAGCTTCAGGCAGTCCCACAGATTGGAACAGTTTTTGTGAGGCTAAACGAAATAACAATGCACTTTTGCGGAAAAAGAAACCCGATTTCTTTGATAACAAAGCCCATCAAATCATTGATGCGGCTAGGCTAAAAGATTCTAAAAGGTTTTGGTCATTCTTTAAGAATAGTAAGCATATTTCTAACAGTATTACTAATCATGAATGGTATGATTATTTCAAATCTGTTTTCGACGTTAGAGCTGATGATATCATACTTGACATAGATTTTAATGATTTCAACAATTACGAAATTGACGGTTTGAACCGTAATATTGATTTTGATGAGGTGGATGATGCCATAAAATGTGTATCAAATATAGAAAAGTGTGTGGTATAGACGGAGTATTACCCGAAATAATAAAAAAATCTGCTCCAAACAATGTGATTCAAACCATGCATGATTTATTCCTAAAATGTTTTACTCTTGGTATTTTCCCAGACCAATAGTGAGTCGGGCTAATTCATCCAGTTTACAAAAAAGGGGATAAGAAATCCCCATCGAGTTATAGACCTATTAGTTTACTATGTATAACGAGTAAGATTTTTACACGCATTCTAAATAACAGGTTGTGTCGTTGGTTGAATGATTCTGAAATTGTATCTCCAGCACAGGCTGGCTTTAGGAAAGAGTATTGTACAATAGATAATTGTTTTGTAATTCATACGGCGATTTCAAAAGCCCTTCGTTCCCCTAGAGGTAAATTATATGCCGCCTTTATAAATCTGAAAGCTGCATTTGATAATATTGACAGGAATATATTATTTCACAAAATTATTCAAATAGGTGTCAAAGGACGACTTTTGAAAATTGTATATGACATGTATAGAGATGTTAGATCAAGGGTTAAATGTAATAGTGGTTTATTATTTGCAGAGTTTGGTTGTACTACTGGCGTCAGGTAAGGGAACAACTTATCCCCTATTCTATTCTCTTGGTATATGAATGATCTCGAAAATGTACTTAACAATTGCACTTATCCCGGTATAGCTATAAATAAAAGAAATATATGTTGCTTGCAATATGCTGATGACCTTGTTATATTTTCGTACAATGCATACTCTCTACAAAAATTGTTGAATAAATTTGAAAATTATTGTAACTTAAATAAGCTTCGGATTTATAAAGATAACAGTAAAATAATAGTATTTAGAAAACATGGTTATCTAGCAAAACATAAAAAATGGAGTTTGGATGGTAGTAAAATGGATGTTGTTAATCTATATAATTATTTAGGCATGACATTCACACCTAAAGGAGTATGGTATTCCGCACAAAATAATCTGAGTTCTTCTGCGAGCAAAGCAATCTTTAGCCTGAAGAGTGTTCTGAATAATTTACCTGGTTTACCTGTAAGTAACGTTTTACATATATTTGACTCAAAAATTCTTCCAATTTTAAGATATGGAGCAGAAGTATGGGGTATTGCACCTCGGGATAGCGTTACCATGGTTTATAATCGTTTTCACAAATATGTTTTAGGTCTTCCTTTTAGAGCTACCAATATTCTTGTTCTAGGTGAGCTTGGTCGACCTTCCTTCAAATATTTTACATATTTAAAACAAGTGTCTTATTGGTTAAAAATTTCAATGCATGATTCTAAGAGGTATACTAAATTAAGTTTTCTTGAACAAATTTCTTTTGCTGATACGAATTATCAGTCATGGGGTTTAGATACCAAGAAACTACTTTGTAATATAGGTTTTGG
The DNA here is from genome assembly GCA_020152595.1 of Chiridota heheva. NCBI lineage: Eukaryota > Metazoa > Echinodermata > Holothuroidea > Apodida > Chiridotidae > Chiridota > Chiridota heheva. The sequence continues at coordinate 1,046,073 of JAIGNY010001387.1, forward strand.
ATACGTATGGTTTAATAAGGGTGTAGCTGATGTTAAAGTATTTATGAATATTTTTAAACTTAGACTTCAAGATGTTGATAAACAAGATTGGTTAACTTCTGTTCAAGATTTTGATTACTTGCGTTGTTATAAATTATTCAAAAAGGATAAATTTGTTGAGCCATATGTAATTCATCTTTGTTATTTTAATCAACGGAAATTTCTGGCTAAATTTTGGTGTGCTTATATTGATATAAATGTAAACAAGGGGCGTACCAGCAAAATCGATTACGCTCAAAGGGTATGTAAATATTGTAATAGTAACTGCATTGATGATGAGTTCCATTTCCTTTTAGTTTGTCCATATCACACAGACTTACGAGCTAAGTACATTCCGCACTATTATACTTCTCATCCTAATTTGCATAAATTGTGTTCCCTTGTAAATAGCAATTCCATAAGAGTTTGCCAGTCGCTTTCTAATTTCATCAGGCATGTACTGAATTCCCGTCATGTTTGAAAACTTTTGTTGTTACCATGATTATATATATTGTCTCTTTGTATTTGAGTTCTTGCTTCCTCAAGCCATTATGTTGTTTTATATACTTTTTGTCATTGTATAGATTGTAATGTAAAAAGGGGTCAATGGCCTGTAACGAAATAAATGTCGAATAATCTTTGGGCCTCTTCTGGGTTGGGTTCAGGTACTAAAAGATCTCCATCACTGGCGATAAGCTTCTGACTCTTCCTAATCCTCAGTTTCACTTTCAAACAATATTCGGGATACACGTTCTTCTGTCATCTCAACGTAAATGTCACAAATTTAAAAATAACTCGAGTGACGTGACTAGGAACGATCGAGGGGGTATGTCTTTTATTGCAGCAATTCATGTGAAAGCACATTGTTTTCGCTACAGAATGGTGTTTGAAACTTTTCATTAATCAAAGGTTGGCGACAGAGCCTTCTCAGTTTGTGCGCCAAAAATAAATAATATCGTCATCGCCATCGTCATCGTCATCATCATCATCATCATCATCATCGATGACGATGACGATGACAATGACGATGCACATTGTTGGTGATAACCGGCTCGTCCAAATAATTTTCACCCATTATTCATCAAATTATCCGGGCTTGCTGGTTATTACTCAACAATGGGCTCGCAATTGTAGTTTATTCCTTCATTATACCTCCGAACAGAGGTACTAGCAACCGAATAGGTAGCATGCAGTTTCTCCTGTCCCCGCTGATTGGGTGTATTCCATGTCAAGACGATCGCATGTATTTAATGTTGAGGCGGAGTCTTTATATGCGGTTTAATGCACGGTTCAAAGGATTTTGGTCCGAGTAGAATGCTTGCGAGTGCAAAATCCTTTGAGCCGTGTATTAAACACGCATATAAACACGATACCAAAAACATTAATCTTTAATAAAATTGTTTAATAAGATGTTTAAAAAGCATAAAAATAAAAAATGAAAAAATGAAAAACGAGAAAAGTTTACATACAATTTTTTCGCTTTGTTAACAAATTCACATGTTAAAAATGGATTAGAGCAAATTCTGAACGTCGTGCATTACGGGAAATTAATGTATGGCTTATGACAATGCAAATACTTCATAGAAATTTTATAATTTGCATTATCAGCTGACCTACATATTTTGAAAGATGCTTTCAAAGTTTCTCATTGTGTATAGAGTCCCCACTGGCAAATCAAGCGTCACAGTGTAGCAAATACTATACACAAAAGACATGGGACAAAAGAAACTAGGCCTAAATTGTTCAAATTATGTATCAGAATATTGCGTGATTGATGCTTTTGTATGTTTCTGGCGTCTATTGTCTGATTGTGTAGTGGCGAAGAGGCAAACATGTATACACCTGCACCGCTGTATTTCACATTTTTAACCAAACATTTAGCAGTTTAGAAAGATTCAATTTGTGTTCGTACTTTCTCAATTTGTTTTTATAGATACGCAATGTACTGTGGAGTAGGCCTACTGGCAGTATTGATGATTATGTGAAAACATATGCTTTAGCTCCCACTTTTTTGACTTGGAGAAAGAAGAGAAAGAAAAAAACAGCCCGCTTCCTATATTTTATGAGGAGAATTGCATCAATGTGCGGCGTGGGGCAACAGCTATTGCCTATAACAACGCATCTAGCCATGCGTTCATGATGTAACGCCCTTACGTTGACCCTTTACATTGACCCCATACCAATTGTCAATCGGAAAAGAAAAGAAAAAAATTCAATATGTCGTGGAACTATAGAAGAACTAATGATTATACACAAAGCAATACACTTATGAGGTGGGAGGGGGGGGGGCAACCAAAACTTTGAGGGGCCATTTTTAAATCATAACAACAATTCAAATGAAGGTGTCAACACATTTCATGAAGGTACAAACTTATATGGTAAAAGTATCAACTTATATCATGGAAGTATTAACTTATATCATGAAGGTATCAACTTATTTGTCATTGATGGTATCAACTGATTTGATTGTTATGTCATTATTGTCATATCACTTTGTAATAGATCTATGCTTCCACACCATCATCAAATGTGGTCCTTATGGCGACCTCAGACAACAAAATGTAAAACTCCAGATAATCATGAGTCGATTATGTTAATTTCAGAACGACAACCAATCAGAAAATGTGTTCGCTCGACAACGTAAAGAATGAAAATACTGATTGAATACTTTGGAAGTATTGAATATGTATAATATTATGAGGACAACACGCAATTGGTCTATAGCATATGACTCATGAATATACGAAACCATCACATGTGGTAAGATCGCCGAGAACAGGAGTAGACCACATGATTGTGATGTGGAAGCACTCTACTAATACCTTCATGAAATAAGTTGACACCTTCATGAAATAAGTTGATACCTGCACCATATAAATTGATACTTTTATGAAATGTGTTGACACCTTCATCAAAAAAGTTGACATCTTCCACATATAAGTTGATACCATCATGAAATGAGTTGACACCTCCATCACATGTGGTCCTTTTGGCGTTCCATAGATTTTGACGTAGGGGTTTATGATTAATTTAGCCATATAAATTTGTAACTCTCCTGCGATTTGAGGTGCCACAATGGGGCAGGCCAATATTTTCCATATACAATTCTATTGAAACATACTCTTGATGCATTCAACAAGAATAGCAGCACACAAACTTTACAAATTATAAACTTATTCAACAAAACGTGTTTACATTCAGCGCAAAATGACTGTAAACAGAGGCGGCGGAAGATGTTTGAATCTGGAGGGAGGGGGCACAGGATCTGAGGGACACTTTTTAACTCTTATATTTTTGAAGCATGTAGTACAGCAGTATAGCTTTATACGGTCAACCTTCCCCCACCCCCCTCCTTACCCCATCCCCCCATCGGAAAATTCCGACTCTTTTATTGGTCCGAAAATTACCGGTGACCCATTTTCTTTTTTATTTATTTTTTCATAACTTACAGCTTCAAATATTCAAAATGTTTTGGTCCAAAATTCGGTAAAAAAGAAAAAAAATTATTCCAAAATCTACACAAAATTGGAAATTTAATAGATCATAATTCTTGAAATCGGTAGTATTTAAGACGTATAGATTATGATTATTTTGATCATAAATCGGAATATATTTAATATCTAATATAAATGTAAAAGCAATTAAGGGGTCTTTCTTTTTTGTGTTACTTTCTTCAATCTGTCAATAAAAAGATCAATTATAATAACTGAATAAGGGGACTTAAATATATTATGATATTTTGAATAACACTTCTTGTTTATCTCTGTAAACATGGTAAAAGGGCACCTTTTAATCTTTACAATGAAGGTGTGAGAGGGCACGTCAGTTTATTTTATGGCAATGGCCCGGGTCCAAGCAGTAAATTTTGCCCTGCACAGATGCATGTCAAATATGATATTTGGGGCGACTCGCACACTCTAGAAAGGCCCTATGTTAAAAAGGTTTTAAAAATTATTAGCTGGGAAAGCAAAGGTAGGCAGAGGGGTAAAGGCCTTTTGAGTATGAAAAAAAAGTCAAATATATAGAGCTGTTGGGCCCTAACTTTGTCTTTAGGGGAAATTGAGAATAGTGTATGCGCGCAAAGCGCGTGAAATTTTACAATTTCAATCTTTTTAGGGCGATATTTGTGTTACTTTCTTCAGTGAAAAGAACATATAGTCTTTTAAGAAAAAGTCTTTTAATGTATGAAAGGACAGATTCCATCTCTAAAACGGGCACTTGTCCTTTTTGAAAGGGCCCTTTGACATCTGAAAAAGATACGTGCCCAGTGTGCCCCCGATTTCGTCGCATATGGTTATATTCTTAAATCTTTCAACAAAAAAGATCAATTATAATTAGGGGACTTAGATATATATTTTCATATTTTCAAATAATACTTTTATATCTCTGTAAAGGGACAACTTTTAATCTTCACAAAGAAGATGGCAGTTTATGTCATAACAATGGCTCAGGTCCAAATAGTACGTTTCGTCCTGCATGGCCCATTTAAAAAATTCCCCATTAATGAAATTTGGGGTGACTCGCACACTCTATAGAAAGGTCCTAATTTCAAAAGTTGTTACAAATTATAGGCTCAGCCTAAATAATTTAAACAAAAGTATGCAGAGGAAAAGGCATTTTTAGTATGAACAAGTCCAATAGGCCCGATGTAGAGCTCTTGGGCCTCCAATATTGTCTTTAAAAGAATTTAGAATAGTGTATGCGCCCGAAGGGCGTAAAATTTCACTAATTTTATTCTTTTTAGTGCGATATTCGTGTTACTTTCTTCAATAAAAAGATTATATATATTGAAGAAGCAGTTTTTCAATGTTGGAAAAGACAGGTTTCTTTTCTAAAAAGGGCACTTTTCTTTATAGAAAAGGGCACTTTTTCTTTTTCTTCAGAAAAATGACACTTTTCCTCCCTGCAAAAGGGCACTTTTTAAACTTTACAGAAAAGTGGGGACGCGCCCATGTACCCCCCTCCCCCCACCCCGTTCCGCCGCCTATGGAGCTTGTCAACTTCTCTTTTCAATTTGTTGAATAACTTTCAGACTACACATATCAATATTTCTTGATGTCTTTGACAGCCAGTTAAATGTCAAATAGTCCATTTCATTTTAGGTTGTTCATTCAGCAAGCAGCAAGTGGGTGTGGGCATGGTAGGTATACGTGTTTTATCAGCAAAACAAGTGTTAATTTTTTCGTATGAAAATAATATCGTTTACACAAACCACTGATCATGCATAGTTGTTGTTCCACACATGTGAGCAAGTACAATTGACAAGATGTGCCGAGAAGTACAAATCTGAACCGACGGATTGAAATATGAACCGACGGTTTAAAATATGGACCGACGAATGAAAATATAAACCGATATACTACATTTTGTTTCACTATACTTTCCTAACATATCTCATTGTTATTGCCATAAAATCGCAGAACAGAATATAAAAGATAATTTTTCGGAAATGTGAGGTGACGTCACAAATATTCTAAAATTAGTCGTTTCTACATTACTAAAAGGGAAATTTAAACTTCAATATCTCCTTCAGGACGGACGAAATAACATTTTTAAACAAGTTATCCATCATTTTGTTCATATCAAATTGGTCTGCTGAATTTAACCCTGATGGATGTGTAGAGTTGAATGTCACTTAATGACTCCGAATTGTAATAAAATATGCAAACTGGTACATGTGGCATTGCCAGATCTGTGAATGAAGGAGGCGAATTGAAATTTCGGGGGCAAGATGAAAGTGTGAGGGGCAAAATATTTCCATGGTATACACATAAACGTATAGATCTTGATATCACCCTTTCACACTTATAGGAAGGTAGAATTTACATTTGGGGGTCATATTTACAGGTTTCCCTTTGGCTACGCTCCTTAAAATGGTAAACTGCTCAAATCTGAAAATGATAAACTTTTGATCGGTTTTGATGGAAACCTTTTTTAAGAGTGCATGTCGGTAGTAAATAAATGTAGCCTTTGTTTCCTGTACACTGTCCGGTTTGTACCCCCGATCGGGATCGGGGGATTCTTTACAGAAATATCCCACAATGCATCTATCCAAATTTAAAGTTTGTATAGCAATAACATAAGATTTAGAAACATTTCGAGCGAGGGAACTTAACCACTGTCAAGAGTTCAAATTTTTCTTCATGATTTAAAATAATGGCATATGAATTATCTTTTCATCGTGCGTTTTTAAAATTCACCGTGCGGTTTCCGAAAAATATGAAGAAAAGTGATGAATTCTTATTATGTGTTACCGTTAGGTAGTCCCGCTTTAAGAAGGTTTTCTGAAAACCTTGGGGATTTGTGAAAATATTTAGCTATAACTGCGTGATAGTAACGAAGTTGTTTTACTTTCGCGAAATTGAACATGAACAAAGCAAACTTTGTTACAAACCTTCAATTAAACGACTGACAAGCGTCTATGACTGAAACTTCACAATAAAAATGGCGGTTCCATATATCACTGTAAGCTCAGTGCGCATGCTTGAGTCTCCCGATAGGGGACTTATTGAGTCCCCTGATCGGCGGTACGAACCGAACTGGTACACGTATTTTCCTTTCTTTTTTTTCTTTTTCTTTTTACAAATGTTTTAAATTTGTACTGGAATATTTAATATATAATAATAGATATATATATACATACATATATATATATATATATATATATATATATATATATATATATATATATATATATATATATATATATATATATATATATATATATATATATATATATATATATATATATATATATATATATATATATATATATAATATATATATATATATATATATATATATATATATATATATATATATATATATATATATATATATGCATTGGCATTCAAAGTTATTGTCATCTATCTGTTGACATTTTATTCCAGGTATGCGACGTCATTGGAAAGGTTTCCAATTGTTATTTGCATTCTCATTCTTGTCATGTCCTTCGGTTGTGGCATCTTAGCGTATTTGTATCATGGGGTACCAGAGTTTTAGGATCCCACGCTGGTAATTGTTTTATTTACATTAATTTGCATTTGTTTCTATTAGAACTTTATTACCACTCTCCCGCCCCTTCCCTCGCATACCCATGCAAACATCCAAATCCACACACATACGTTTATACGTGCGTCACTACATGTTTTAAAAACTTGCGTAACTGAGCGCTGCTTTAACTGTAAACCAGTTTCATATATGAGCTGCCAAAATGCTTTTCTATATAACACAAAGAGATGACACACTTTTAAAACTACAACAGGGTTGTAAGGTCTTGCTCAAAAATCTAAAAATGTCAAAGATCATCCAAACCTTTGAGTACCCTTTTAAAAAGGATCAGACAAATATGATCAATTTGATGAATCATTTGCATGCAATTCTGATTAACGACTCTGTTCTCAAACGTAATTCAAGTCTTCAATCGGCAGGTCTAGTAACAGATTAAGTCCTCAAAAGTATAGTGACGTCAACGCACACACACTCAATAATTGGTACATACCCCAGCCCCAATTCTAAGAGAAAATGTTGATAATGTAGATTTCTCCCTTGCATGCATGCCAATACGATCGAATTTAGCTAAGAGAACACATCCCTAATGGCTGAATTGTGTTTTTGTTATAGAACTTGGTTTTGATTCATTTGCAAAGAATGCGTTGATTTTCAGTATAGCCTATCTGTCAGTCTGTACACTTACACCATATTGATTGGAAATTTGCTGAAAAACGGTATATTGCTGAAAACTTGGGGAGCTTTCCCTCCACCATTCTGTCCTGTCCTTGACATTTATGATCTTCAATAACTACTTTAGTAGAGTCAAAATATGAAAAAAAGTGACCTTACCCTAAAAAAATTGCAAGAAAAGGTTTTTGGGCAGTTTGATCAAGTATGGGGTCTGGAGAAGAACATATTAAAAGTTGGCATCAATTGGATCTCCGGGTAGGGTTTAAATATGACGTCATTAAAAAGATGGCCGCCGATATAAGAAATCGCTAAAAACTAGGCATAAGTCTGTAATTTAATAGTTTCTAATCATTTTGATAATTAAAATTATCACTAAAACTAAATATCTTGGCACCAACATAACTTTTGAAACTTTTCTTGGCATCATCAATAACGTTAGGACGTTATCCGTGACGTCAGGACGTGACCTGTGACGTAATGACGTGATCTATGACGTCAGAATATGGTTTATTTCTAATATGTGTGTTCCAGTCCAGATTTGATGGCGCAAGGAGACATTTGATGATTTGAAAGAATTTCAAGTCATTTCTGAAGGTGGGACCTAAATTGATAGCAGTGATAGCTCCGTTACAACTAGGACTGGGAGTTCAAATGCACCATCACTTTCGATCAAGGTTTTTAATAGCCATGGGCTATTTCTCCTCATATAGTGAAGTGCAAAGGTTTGAGGAAAACGCCGCTTCTTCAGTGGCTCCTGATGTTTTAGGTGAGGACAAAAATATGCCTAATATGATGCTTTCATTTTCCGCGGATAACGTTGACTACAACATAGTGACCCTGGATGGAAAGGGAACATTTCATGGTATGGGGATGGTAGCAGCCATAACACCAGGCACACGAACCAGTCACACTATTCCGAGGAGAAAGATGTCTAACTTGAACATAGTTGATCAGACGAAGATTGAGATCAAGGATTACCGCTTCACAAAGAACACTCTTCGTAGCATTAAGTTCACGTCTCTGCCACTGTTGAATGTTGTTGATCATAAGATTGATGTATTGTGGGAGATGTCCTTCCGCTTCAAGCAAACACTACCAAATTGGCAAGGAGTGAAGCACCTGCTACACAAGGACTGTCTCCACCCTGGACAATCATCAGTATTGTTCCTACCAATGATTGATACGAACCCTGGAGATAAGACATGTATCTTCTCTACACTCGACTATACATGTGCTCTTGCTTCCAAGCACAGTGTCCCACCAATTGTAACCTTTGATCAGCCACTCTTTTGGAAAACTTTTGAGATTATACATAAAGTTCAAGATGGTAGTCCACTCAGAGATGTTATTTTGTTATTGGGAGCTTTCATACTTTCATAAATTTGTTGGGGGCCATAGGAACACTCATGGATGGAAGTGGACTAAGGGAAATCCTGGAGACAGTGTATGGTGAAAACGCTGTAACACATATGAGTGGCAAAGCTGTGCAACGTGCATTTCGTGGACATCTTCTTGTTAAGCAGTGTCTCACGCATCAGATAGTGACTAAGGTAATTGAGGCCGATCCAAGTTTTGAAGATCTAGTTAAAGGGCTGGAGAGAGTGTATACTCAAAAGGAGACTAGTAAAATAAGTTTAGATGCACTGCTGAAAGCAGACTGCATGGAAGAATTTTCAATGCTCTCACTTCAAGAAAGTGTGAATTATCCAACAACTCAAAAACAAGCAAATTGTGGATTAACTATCAACGAATGTTGGGAGTTGCACAGGAGCTTATCAAGGCTGATCGCACAAGGTCATGGCAAATGCATCTCCATGCTATACATGACTGTTTGCCAATATTTACTGCTGCTCGACACCCTAACTATCTGAAGTCTGTTTATCTTTACTAACAGAAGATGAGGGATCATGAAAGTGGAAAGTCCCCAGTGTTTCAGAAATTCATGTTATTCGACGCAGCAAAAAATACTGGGCTGGCCTTAGTCCTGACTTGGTGATCGAGCAGACACTAATGCGGTCGCTTAAAAGCACCGGTGGGCTACCAAGAGGAAGTGGCATGTCAGACCATCAGAGGGCCGTTTGGACAATGTCTGCCCCTGTATCTTCCGCCTACAACTACGCCATGCAGGAATTCTGTCAGACATCATATGCAACAAGTGAACAGCACAAGGAGGCATCTGCTTTTCGTATGGACAGGGATATGAGAGACTTAGACAAACTTGCGACGAGGCTGGAACACTATTCTCCATTTTCCAATGAGGCTGCCTTGCGCAACATTATTACAGGGATAAATGCTGATGAGGGTGTAAATGTTGAAGAACTTTTTAATGTAGGCAGAGACACAGTAAAACAAATGAAAGGACACCCAGTCTTCTCATATTCCAACAAAAATAACACTAAAGTGAAGACATTAGCATCAGCTCAAGCTGTCAAAGTTACAGAGGATCGAACCATTGATCCAGCTCTATTGTTTCAGAGGTTCCTTGTGGTATCGCAGTCAGGTGACCTTTGCCTTGATGAGGTAATGCAATATAAGCTCTCCCCCTATCCACCATCCTTATTGAAGGAAAATATCTCTTGCGAGAACCAGATAAAGCACATCTTCTGGAAGCTTTGAAAGACCATGGAACTTCCTTATCAGATGGTGCTGTTCTTCAGTCCATTCCAAAGACTGATCACTATGTTCTTGACGGAGGTTCCCTCCTACATCGATTGAAATGGACCGAGGGGAGCACTTACACTTCAATTGCAGATTCGTATGCATCTTTCAAATTCGAACTGTATGGTAATGCCATTATTGTCTTTGATGGGTACAATGGAAGACCATCTGCAAAAGACAACACCCACCAAAGACGAAGCCGAAGTCAGGTCACTAACAAGGTCGACATTGTGGAGTCAACCAAAATTTCTGGGAAAAAAGAGGATTTTCTTTCAAACACAATGAATAAACAGGCCCTTATTAGCTTGATGACGAAATACTTGCGCCAGAAAGGCTGCAAGGTTATTCAGGCTGAGGGTGATGCTGATGTCGATAGTATAAAAGCAGCAATCACAATGGCATCCTTCAAATCAACAACTCTCATCGGGGAAGATACATATCTTTTTGTTTTGCTCTTGTACCATGGAACCACGAATGACTGCAAAGACCTGTACTTTAGATCGGACAAAGGTAAACCAAATGTGTATAACATTAAAGTTCTGAAACTGTTACTAGGGGAAGAAGTGTGCTCTGATCTGTTGTTTGCCCATACCTTTTCCAGATGCGACACTACCTCACGATTTTTTGGGCTTGGAAAGAAGTCCATCTTCAGAAAGGTCATCAAGGGCGAATCTGTCTTGCGTGCTTGTTCCAAGATCTTTCGCACACCAAAGGCAAATCCAGAGACTGTAGACACCACCGGCTGCAAACAAATGCTTTCATTGTTTAATGGGACTCATTCTGACTCTCTGGCATCATTGCGCTACAGCTTCCTTTGCAAAAAAGTGGCCACAGCAAAGACTTTTGTGGCACCCGAAAGGCTGCCCCCAACAACATCAGCCACAAAACTTCACTCACGGAGGGTATATCTTCTAGCTGGGGTGTGGATGTGTACGGACGGTGGCATGGATCCTACAGACTGGGGCTGGAGTGTACAAGGGGGTCAACTGATTCCACTCATGATGGACAAAAGCCCTGCTCCTGAAAGTCTGTTGAAAATGATACACTGCAACTGCTCGACAGGTTGCCGCACACTCAAATGTAGCTGCAAAAAACATAGCCTTGAATGTACCCAAGCCTGTGGACCTTGTCAAGAAGACACTTGTGATGATATATCCCTCAACCCAGTATCAGATGATGATGGTAATGAAGGCTGCATGTGACTGTAAAGGTAATATAGTAAGGATAACGCCAGCTGGTCAGCTAAAACACTAGAAATTACCAAACAAACCAATATGTGCATTTATGTCTTCTAATCTATAACTGCATAAGGAAAACATTAAATGTCGATATTAATTCATTAAGTGGTTGATGATGTTAAAATCTATATTGCAATGAACACGAATAGATGACAAAAAGTTAGCCATTAAAACCACAGCTCATCCAGGGCATCACAGTGAAAGAATCATGATATTAAGAAAAATACATGACATAATGACGTCATAGGACGTCATAGATGACGTCATAGATGACACTATCACAGCACAACGTCACACAGGTATATTGGTCAGATTGAAATATTAACAGTCATGTAAGATACTGATGCCTTAAACTTTATTTCATACTTAAAGATGCCAGAAACCGTATGCAAATCATTGAAATTAAGCATTTTATAACATTTTGGCAGCCATTTTGTATGACGTCATATTTAGACCCTTTCCGGTGGTCAGATTTTTGCCAACTTTTAGTATCTTAATTTCCAGGTCAAATAGTACCAAAAAATGCCAAAAAACCTTTTCTTGCAATTTTTTTGGGGTTACGTGGTATATTGACTCTACTACTTAGGCAATCGTGTAGCGAATAACTTTATTAATAATGGTGGTAAATTTGACACAACAGCAGCGGCCCAGCAGCGCTTTTTTTTCTGCAGACCAGAATTGCCATTACAGATTTTTTCAGCCAATCATATACAAGAATGACAATGACGTAATTAAATATGAATATACATATACAACATTAGGATGTTCAACGTTGCATATTCATATATATTGGCAGACACTATCTGAACTGCTGTATATATATATATGTTACGATGTATAGTTTTTTTTAAAGTAAATTTCGCAACTGTCAAATTATTTTAATGAAAATGACTAAGATTTAAAACTTCAAACTAGCCATTTCTAGTACTTTTGGCTGTCATTACGTCATGTTTGTGCAAATTGCAAAGGCATATCCAGCAACTAGGATGCATGTTGCACGCTTCCCCAGTGTAAACTTGAATGCTATGTACGGCCCACTAGCGAGGAGAAAGGGATACAGCCAAGGGGAGCTAGGGGCGTAAGCGTCCAAAGAGTGAAAAATTTCATAGATCCTTCTGTCAAAAAGTGTCCAGATCCACATGCAGCAAAACATCTGGCTATACAAAGAGCCCTTCAAACACATACCTCCCCAAGGGTGTCAAATTATCAGGCGGTTAATGGACACCCCCATGAACAGAGACATTAAGAGCCCCACGCTGTCAGTTATCAGGTGCGGATCCAGGGTATCTGGAATCTACTCCATGACAACTCACAAACATCTAAACAATGAAACTCACTACGACTACGCACTCTACCTTACGAAAAGGAGCTTTCAATTTGCAGGGTATTTTATAGTTACACCCATACTCCATAGCGCAAACACTGCTGTAACTTTAATGCAAGAGAAAGTCGCTTAACTACTACTTTATAAATTATGTCTTAATTTTTATACAAGGAGCGAGTGTTAGAACTTCACTCAGAACACCACTTACCGAGATATTGTTAACAACTTCCTCGATTCGCTTCGTAACACATTTTAAATTGTGCCATATCTGTAGTGTCAGGTCTTTTTCATTATTATCCGGCAAAGTAATGTTATTCACTCGCGGTCATGGAATTACTAAGTCCCAAAATTGTTTTGGACGATATGTCATAAGTTGTATATGAATATTTATATCTAACTACGTCATTGTCATTCTTGTATATAATTGGCTGAAAAAATCTGTAATGGCAATTCTTTTCTGCAGAAGAAAAAAAAAGGCGCGGCCTGGCAGACGGTTTTATTGAGTATAAAAGTAGGCCTATTCAAGTTTTATTAAGTATACAAATTGACTAACAGTGCATTAACAATCATTATTCTTGTGAATTTTCATTTTTACGTAACTTGATTGATAGAGGGTTATTAAATAAACAAATTGGTGATAAAACATGTTGATTGCTCATTTCATTTAGGAGTTATTACATTTTAAAGGTTTTACCATAGTGTCGAACTTCCCTAGAGCAGCATAAAGTGTGATGTCATGATTGCAGATCCAAGACCATTCTAAAATGTATTTTTAAAAATAAAATTGATTTTTCTCATATTTAAAGTGTATAAATACATGAGCAGATGAGCAAATGATGCCATTCTTGTAAATTACATGTTATACACATCTCATTAGTTGAAAAGATATATTTTCATAAAAATACAAAAACAATTGTCTTGGATCTGCGAGTATGACATCATAATATACACTACTTGCACCAGTGACTTTTTAACACATTGGTGATATCTTTTAAATGTAATATATCCGAGATATAAACATTTTCTTTTTCACAAATTTGACTCTTTAATAGTTCTCCTATCATATATATAGAAAATAAATTTGATGGGAATATATCTGTAGCCTGTTAACCAGATAACAGTGTATAGTTGACCTATACATGATTCATTAGAATGAAACCAGTTTCTTCACTCATCTGCAGGGATTTGAAGCAAGAGGAACGAAGCTCCATGACTATCTGGCATGGGATTCAAGAACTTTGTAAGGGCGGATTTTGATGTTCTCTCTCCTTCACCTCGAATTTTAAACCAAAACTTGAGTCAGAACAGAAATATTCGAGATGCTCACCTAACCTCATCAAGCTTTAACAGACACTCACAACACTTGAGTCGCACCCGACGTCAGAGCAAGAACACTGACTGTGTAACGCCAGGTTATTTTGATATATTTGTTAGGCTACTTGAAAATTATTTTAAACGATAAGTTAAGTGGTAAAGTTTGTTCACCTTTTGTCAAAAGGGCAACGAAAGGAACAAAATGGCAAAGAAGGTCTTTCTTTCATAAAATATTGATGTTTAATTAATTTGATTCGACGTCAGAACATGGATAGTGAGGAGCCCACCATGCTAGTTTTTTTTTTATATTAGTTGGTTAGTTAAAAATGATCTTAAAGGATAAGTTTAGTAGTAAAGCATGTTAAAAAGGGGGCAATGAAAGGAACGAAATTGTGAAGAAAGTGTTCCATTCAGGAGATATTGATGTTTACGTTGTCACAAGTTGTAGGCCGTCCCTATATGAAGATGCTGTACAAAGTCTACTCTACAAGAGTGACGTCTCACCCAGACATATAACAATTGTTAACATTTCAATGAAAATCAGTTCAAGTTCGTTTTCTAACTGAAACAATTTTTTAGAACTTCATATTCATAAAATAAGAATACTTGCAAGCTACAAAATTTCAGAAATCTTCATTGAAATTCAGAAAGGAATATAAGGAATTGATTATACTATTAGTCAGATTTTCAGTCCTTCTTACATAAAGTTAGAACATTTAACAGTATAAGATTTAGAACACGTTCTTTACAAGTTTATGCTATCTTCCTCGGTCATATCGAGTGAACATACTTGAAATGGTCCTGACGGTCTCAACATAGTCTTATTCCGCGAAGATTTCACTTAACAGCTCCATGCTAATTAAACTAATATCACGTTTATTCTAACATAGAACATAACATCCAGTTTAATTAAATTTCCGAAAACTCCCGAAACAATTAAAACAAACAATATAGCCTATACCTTCTCCAATAATGTAATAGTATCTATTAAAAGCCAATTATCGGGTTTACGTGGAGATCAATATACTTCAATTCCAATGTTCTGATTGATCAAGGCAGTGTGGCCAAAGAAGCTTTCACTTGAATTAGAGCAATCTAACTTTTTAATTGGTTTTAATAGTTCTAACTTTAATATAAAAAAGGTGAATACAGATTTTATGAATAGATGAATAATAATTGGTTAAATGTCCGAATATTAGTACTATATGTGTCTATTTTATTATTTAAATTTACATAACCACTGAAAATCTCCAGATCAGTATTTGTATTTTGAAAAACAGCAGTTTTAATTTTTGAGTTATATGGCTTATCAAAGTTTGATCAATTTTTAATACATGGGCGTTTGGGCCTCGATGACCAAGAACAGCTTCCTCTGTAAACTTGAAGATATCAGTTTTTCAGGAATTGAAATGTACGTTAATGAGAATCAGAAGGGCATGTCACCGGTAGATTAAAGAAGTGGAGCAGGAGTAAGCTTTCCCTGGCCTCGCGACATTTAGGAGCAAAGAGATTCAAATTCCATGGTTAATGAACTACCATTTCAGATTAGTTCGAATCCTTTTCTATATTTGTGGAAATATTCACACGATCTTATGAAATAATTCAAAAGTGCATTTTGCGACAAATCTATTACGCGTTTTTAAGTGATTTGCAACGTGCTGTAGATAATTGTGTATTGTAACGTTGTTGGTTGTGCTTAGTATTATCGACTAATCCAAATTTAAAATGGGCAGCCGAGCTTTTCATTTGTTCCAGAGATGATATAGTGCATATACCAAAGCATGAACTCCTATATATACGTTCTTCTATTCTTAAATTAGGAGCGGCGATAGGAATTGCTGCACAGGTAGGGACGCTGGCCTTCACCCGGGTAATAAAACCAAGAATTATGTCAGTCGCATTCAATATTTTCAGATGGATCCAACAAATTAAAAAAATCCTTCGACAGGTAGGGTAGGGGAGCTACATGTCCATGAGGATGAAGTAATGTTGTTGACCAATTAAAGACAAAAAATAGCTTTTCTTATCAATTTATACTGTTATATATTTCTATTTTTCAGATATATCTTTACCAAGAATCATATATACTTCGGCGGACTCGTCAAACCTTTTTAATGCCGATAAAATGAAGTCTATATGTGAACAAATGAAGTCTGCATCATGTGAACAAGATTAGGAGAAGCTGTGGCCCAAATCATCTTGTTCGTTCTCATCCAAAAGTTTGAACTTTCCAATTGTGCTGAGTTTTTCAAAAGCAAGCATTTACTGTCTTGTTATAAAGGAGATCAAGCTACATGTGAAGAATTGCCTAACGAGTGTACCCATCACCACATAGTATATCTAATATTTAATTATCTGACACCATCAGATTTTGTGGATGCCGTTTCTAAGAATGATTTTTATGTCACTTCCTCATCAGTATTTCTGTCCATAAATTTTGAGGATTTTAAATAACTAAAGAAAATCATCTTGTTCGTCGCCAAATCACCTTGAAATTTGATTTTGAAGATTTTCTTTTTTTCGATTTTTTGTATGTGGCTTTAGGCGCCCTTCTCGCTTTCATCATCATATGGATCTACACGTCTTCAGTTTTCATCACTTTAGCGGCAATATTGAATATGATTATGTCATTAATGATGGCGTATTTTATGTATTTTTTATTCTTCAGGATTCAATTTTTCCCGTTCGTAAACGTGGTAAGCTGTGTACTTGTTATAGCCATTGGTGCAGACGACACATTTGTCTATGTTGGCATCTGGAAAGCGTCGCGCGCCAAAGGAACACACCCAAATAGTACCGCAAGTTTACAAAGACCTTACGACACGCTTTTGCTACAATGTTTGTAACAAGTTTCACAACCTCGTCAGCCCTCTTCACCTCCATCGTTAGTCCCATTACAGCCATAAGATGTTTTGCAGTTTTCGCAGGGTCCGCCATTTTAATTAACTTTGTTTACACCATAACCTGGTTGCCCGCTATTGTTGTAATATATGATAAATATCTTACATTTCGTATGTGCGAGAAAGTGAGTAGTTGCTATAAAAAGATAACCTCTATACCACAAACGTTTTTTGAAAAGATTTTACCAGCAGTAGTCTTCAAATTGCGATACGTATGGATTATGTTGCTTACTGGTTTAGGTATAGCGGGATTCGTGATATCATTTATTACGCCAAGACTTAATTTGACGGAAAAATCCGATTTCCAGCTTTTTAGAGGTAGTCACTTATTTGAGCAGTATGATCAGGTTTATAAGCCTCTGTATGCCTTCGAAGTAGCCGAACAACCACCGATGCCCATCATGTTCGTTTGGGGCGTTGAACCGGGCGATAACGGCAATCACTGGGACCCTAATGATAGAGGTCATCTCGTGTTAGATGAAGATTTCACTTTTAGGTCAAAGGATTCCCAACAGTGGCTACTAGAATTCTGCCAAAAAGTACGTCTTGAAGATTTCTATCAAAGCCCAAAGGAAAACGCTGAATTTTGTTTCATAGAAACGTTTAAACAATGGATGGAAAGAGATTGTTTTTCAAATGACGTCATTTGCTGTAATTACACTACTAGTGTTTTTCCATACGATGAAGAAGTCTTTAACAATTGCATTCAATACTTCATGACATTTTCGTGCCAACGGGGACTTTGTGAGACCGGCTAGCACGCTACACACCCGGACCAAGATTCGATGAACAAAACAACATTAATGCTATATATCTTTACTTCGAAAGCATTTATGACTATAGTCTTCAATATGGAAATATGCAAACTTTTTGGAAAAATCTCTCAATAACGCTATCAGCGTTATGAATTTGCAGCTTCAGGACGGTTTAGTAAGTGGAACATTGCTGTCAGTTGGATTATCGTTATGCATCGCTTCTGTTGTTGTTCTCGTTACAACAAGAAATATACTTATAGCACTGTACGCCATCTTGACCATTGCAGGAACGGTATTTGTCACTATTGCATCACTTGTACTGCTCGGTTGGGAATTGAATGTATTTGAATCAACAATTTTGTCTTTATCAGTCGGTTATCCGTAGATTTTACCATCCATTATGGCGTGGCTTATTGCTTAGCACCGTCCACAAACAGCAAGGACAATTCGCAGTACGCAATGAGAATGTTAAGTTCAGCCATTACAATCGCAGCTATATCTACGTTTACAGCTGGTGCAGCGATGCTTCCCGCTACTGTTATATCATATGTACAGCTAGGCGTTTTCCTAACCCTTGTTATGGCAATAAGTTGGGTGTTTTCAACGTTTGGTTTTCTGTCATTGTGTCGGTCAATCGGTCCGAATGGAAATTTTGGTCAAATTCAGTTGCTCTCTAAAATCAAATGTTTACGAAGAACAAAGGATAAGGATACAAATTTACAAGACGGCGTCTCAAACACTGCTTTTATAGATGACTCCTAATCACAAAATGGAATTCACCATTTGAATGATTTAAACGAAGAAAATGGATATTCTAGTAGTCGTCTATCACATGCTATTACGTCGGTCAATCCGGCCTAATGGAATTTCCGTTGTCTTCTCAAGTAGTTAAATTGACTAGTACAAAGAAGAACAATCATTTCATAATACAGGTGAACACTGCTTGTAGTATTTAGGTAGTGAAGGATTAGGTAGCACAAAAACACAAATTGAATTACCATTTGAATAACTTGAAGAAGTAAAGTGGTTAATATTGTAACCATCCAGCAGCTTCATGCAGTTTGTTGAAAATATTCATCACAAATGCATGGTGCAGGATATATAGGGATAGGAAGGGTGGCTGCCGGGGGTTTATAGCCACGGTAACGAGAAAGAGAATGAATAATTTTTCGAAAAAAAAAAACACCATAGAGTTTTAAGGCTTTCTGGATCCCCGAGATGGCTTTTGTTATGATGGGATCACAGCATCATTTGTCATTAACTTTCTTTATCAATATTTACGTATAAGTTTTCATTGGAATTTCTAAATATATCACTTTCAATTTGCTACGGTTTTCATATTTATAAGACGCTAGAACTTTTGCTCTATTGTCATTAAATCTGTGGACCTTGGATAACGTCATCGCCTTTCTCGGTATTGGTATTCTGAGGGCGTTTAGTCATTGTCTTGGTTCGAGGTTTTCCTAGATGTAGAATTTGCAAATCATGAGTGAGATGATTTTTCCATGAAGTCTTATGACGTGCTTCTTTTTGTATTTAAACTAGAAGGTTCTTTTATATTTGAATTATATAAATATAGTAGAAAATTGTTATTGAAAAAGAATCAGATAGAGGTAAGAAACAGTTACAATCGGTTAGATTGAGTCTGTCAGTTAGAGATAGCAAGAGAAAGTTATAGTCATAGTCAGAGTTGGTGTATAAACGAGTTTACAATATATTTCAGAAGCTTTATTAATACTGTGCGTTCCGTCTCTCCTTTTTGGGCCTTGCGTTACATTCTTTATGTTTTTTCTTCGATAATAACACTGGACGGAACACTTTCATCGGTACTTTTCTCATAATAGCAGGCGATTGTTTTGTATAAGCTAAAAAACAGTTATCTTTCATCCAGACAGTCACAAAGTAATAGATCCATGGACCTTTAGGCCCCAAGAATTATATGCCACCTTTCATAGAAAAATGTGTTTCTGCTTTTATCAATTGACTATTATTTAAGAAAACTTCACAGTTTCTTAGACACGATTGCCGACTAATGCACCGTACTGAATGTAAGGCGTTAAAGTCTTAAAGTGGGGAAGCAGGGAAGGGGTATGAATTACCTATTTTAGATTGGCAAATTAAACTTCATATTCCATTCCGTTTTAACGATAGCACAGGGGACAAGCTAGATAGAAATGATACAACCTAGAAATATATTATAATCTTTTTATAGTGCAATTTTAATAATTATTAATTAACGAGTCAAGAACGCTAACTTTTCCCGCCTTCATTGTATGAAGTGGAATAACTCCCTCGTGATGACGAATCAGAGTTATTCTAAGATGCATGAACTGATGAATGGTGACAAGAGTGTTTCTGTGTGTTTTAATGGGAGTGCGATAATGGATATGCTACAATCATGGACGACAGAAGGGAAATAAGTTGGTATTCAAGAACGGGGGTCTACTTAAGGCTTAAGGGGCAACGCCACCTTTTTCAAGAGCACATTTAAGAGCATTGCATGATATGCCTTTAGTTTTTTTTAAATTACATTTTTTAAATTAGGATAACTTACATTTGACTTAAAAAGAGTCCTATTTAGCAAGCGACAAATTTGCGCCCAGATCCGAAAGATATGAGAAGCATCCCACCTTATATTCTGCTAGAAAAAGTTAAACAAACGCCAAGCCCTCAGCGTTTAAGAGCATTGGTTTCTAGGCCTTGTTTAACAAAAATAAATTTTTTAAATATACTATGTATATTAATTTTTCTATCATTCTTTAATCATAAAAACAAAACACGCCCTTCCTCTAAATTATGGTCCTGTATTAGGCCTATTGTAGACGATCTTATCTTAGGGCTAGTAAGTAACTCTTTTCACGTCGATTTTGGTAATTATATGGGTATGTTTTCTCAAATTAAGAATTCTTTTCCCCTTTACATATAACTTAAACCTCTAACTGATCAGTATACGGAATGAGGTTAAAATCATCGAGAAAAACGCTTTAGCGACCATAGGTAAGCAATTCTGATACCTCAACCATGTCCATTGCACAACCAGCGGCAACTAGTGCAACCAGGGAGTGGAAAACTCTATGGTGCAACTAATGTAAAAAATGTGACGTTCATAGTAGCGTGTTCTTGCATCTTGTGAATCTCGAATTGATGGTATTTATTTTGGAATATGATTACCTCGAAAGTAAAACGCACGAACGCCAGCTACCTTGTACAATGTACACATACAGACTTGGGTGTCCCTCAAGGCAGAATTCTCTCCCCTTCTCTTTTTATCCTCAAAATCAACAGCATCACCAAAGCTCCCCTCCCCAAACATCAAGTGCTCTCTTTATGTCGACGATTTTGCCATCCTCTCCATGCTTCCAAACTTTCTAAATAATTTTCAAAATTGCCTGGACAACTTACCTCACTGGATTGACACCAACGGCTTCAATTTCCCAAAGACAAAACTGTCCTCATTCATATCAACAACAGCAACTCTTTCTTCCTTCGTCCCAATGTCCGTCTCGAAGATTCCATCATTCCTAGTATAGATATTTCCCGCTTCTTTGGAATCACTCTCGATTCTAAACTTTCTTATCTCCCCACATCAACAGCCTCAAAACCATATGTTACAAAATCCTGAATATTCTCAAAGTCCTCTCCAGCACTAGCTGCGAAGCCAATCGTCTCACCTTGCTCACCTTATATCAATATCTTCTCAGGTCTAAGCTGCACCGCACCTTCATCTACGGCTCTGCCCGCAAACTTTACCTGAGGCATATCGAGGTCATCAAAAACACTGCCCTAAGGCTCTATCTTGGCACCACCCCATCACCAGTCTTCACTTAGAGGCCAATGAACTCCGCTTTGACCTCAGGTTCACCAGGGCCGGTCTCTCCTTCGCTCTTCATATCCTCACCGACCCACGTGTTTCCATTATATCCGCTCTCCTTCCTTCACCAACCTCTTGAATCTCAACAAACGCATCCCTCCACCTTTCGGTATCCGGATGCATTCTAATTTTCCCAAAGCCAACATCAACATTGTCTCGATTGTTATAGGTACACCATCACTCCCACCTAGGTTATCTCTACCCCCAATTATTCCTCGGCCTCTCCTCCTACACGAAAGCTCTTCACAACCCAGCCTTCTTTCGCTCCAAACAGTCCGGTAGCATGCCTATTAATAAGGACATAAATGTTCCCATTAATAGGAACATTTTGCTACATGGAAGCCGCCATTTTGTGATATTTCCCATGATCCTTTGCTATCCTAACGTTAAAGCCTTATGCAATGTTACATTTTTCAAATTTTAAATACGTCTCGGAAAAATATCTTTGCTAGGGGAAACTTAAAACTTATAAAAATACCTTCATTACTGTCATGGCTACAACTTTTCCACTCCCATTTGATATGTTCACCACGCCGTTTTCAAAATATTAGATAAAATAGACAATAGAGCTAGGCTTTTAGGCGCGAAACAGCCATTTTGAGAATTCAAATGTTTTTCAACACAATGAATTTTAATATTTCAAGTACATAAATTAGAAACTATGACATTTTATCGCAACATCTGAACAATATGGATGCATGAGTTCATTATTCTGGTGTGTTATAAATGTTCCTATTAATAGGCATGCTTCCGGACTGCCAAATACTGCCAAATCAATAGACATTTCCACGATTACTCCTCCTCTTCACCGACGACTGCACACGGTAAGGCTCCTCTGCAGCCGCTCCTCTGCAGCCGCTCCTCTGCTGGCCTCACCCTTTCTTCAAGGCTACTTGATGGAGCCTCCATCTACTCTGCTGGAGCAAAGACCATCCTCCTAGTTTTAAACTTCGCAGAACTCTCTTTCCGCCCGTTTCTTCATCTTCTCTGACTCAAAATTTACTCTCACTGGCATACTCAACATGCTCTGGTCTAACCCTTTAATCTTACAAATCCTAAAGAAACTTCACGCTCTCTCATTCTCAGGAAAGAATGCTATCTTTTTCTGGATCCCCAGCCACGTCGGCATTCCTGACAACATGAGGGCCGACAGAGCCGCCAACAACTCTATGTTGAACCACATTCCCCTATCATTATCCGCACCCTGACTTCCGCTTCCCATTTCCAGCTTCCTCAGAACAACCTGGCAAAATTTGAGAACAGTAAAAAACTTCACACCACCAATCCCAAAGTCGGAAACAACCCTCTCCATGCACAGTCGCAATCGTAGAGAGGACGTTGTTGTCACCCACATCCGCCTCGGTCACTCCTTCCTCATCCACTCTCACCTCCTTTCTGGCTCTCCTGCTCTTTTCTGCCCTACTTGCAAGACTGATCTCTCGACCAAATAGATCCTCTTAAACTGTCCCTTATACCTGAACTTTATGTCTCTCCTCTCCACTTCCTCCATTTCTGATCTTTTAAAGAACAATCCCTCCTCCAACATTATCACCTTCCTTCCCAGTAGCAACTTATTCCACCTGATCTAATCCTTACCCTTACTTTCCCTTTTCTATCTTACGATCCTTTTCTTTTTATTACTTTTATTTGCTCCTTTAATATTTATTCATTCTTCTCTCCTACTTTTTCTCCCATTTCCCTCTCCCATTCCTCTCTGTCCTAATTTTTGCAACTTAGTTTTTTAACACCCTCTTAGCATATTTAATTCTGACTGTCGCAGTGCCGTTAAACATCAACAAACAACAACAAACAGACATATATTCTAAAATATATTTTAAGTATAGAGGTGATAAAACTTGGAAAAAAGTAGGTATTCAGTGAATACCTTGAATACCCATTTCGCGCCGCCCCTGGTTTCAACGCGTCACATTCAGTCAGCAGGCAAACAGAATCAACGGATTGGTGGGAGAGGTGTCGCGCATGTTACTAGAACACGATCAAAGGGTCGTCCTTGATGCTCTGACTTCGACAATTCGAACAAAAATAAGAGTTCTGCCGGGGCTGTGTTGTATTATCTTACCTTAATATTTATTCCAAGTTTTGGTGGTATATAGACGAAGGACGGTCCCTATAAACCTTTTCAAACCGAGTTTAGCCGAACGTGATTTTTTCAGTACTTCGACCAATCAAATGCTGGGGAACTTTTTCTTTGTTTTTTAACCAATTAGGTGTAGGTTTTTGGGGAAAATGTAAGCAGCAATACGCGCGCGTATTCCCTTCGTGTATAAAGCACGTTTGATACGTGCGCTTGAAAACATTTTTTTCATACGCTTGGTCCCATACCGTGCGTGAATTGTGCAAACGGCCAAGATTCTTCCAGTTTTGATTGGTCAATAAGATTCCCCCAGAATACGATTGGTCCATTATGGACACGTGAATCTCGACCATGTGATATTATTTAAATTAGGTATCCGGAAATTGCCGATTCAGATTTGAAAGGGACTATGAAGGTTGAAATGGATGAGGTTTGAAAGCATGGAGTTAAGACCAACGTGAGAATTGTCCATAAGAATACTAATGGATGGTCCACGAATATATCAATTTGATCTTTGAAACGACAAAAAAATAGTACAAATCAAAATTAAAAACATTGTCTTTGTTTCAATACCCCACCCTATAAAGAGAATGTTAAATCATTAAATGGGGACGTATTCCCTGGCACAGAAGTGGTAAACAGAGCATGGCTCCTGAAAGTGTTCGCAAATGTTCGTTCATTCAGTACAGTCCTCACGACATTACCCCTGCCTAGTAACGTTGGGATTAAGTTAGATCTAGGAAAGATATTACCTTGGCATTTTAAACCCAAACTAAATTCCCTAGTTCTTAAATCATGTTAAAAATAGGGTCAAATTTACGCTGAAACAAATATTCTTGCATCATTCGATGTTGCAAAATGTATTTTCATTACCTAGCTTTAATGTGTTTTTGTTCTCCTCTGGACCCACGTATGTGCAAAACAGCCAGCGCCGGATAAAGTTTTATTTGGGCCGGGGACTGGCTGAGACTGGGCAAAATTAATTATAAAAGCCTGACAGTAGTTCAGTTAATAGCGTTCGGCCCTCGGCTCGAGATACGCCCTCGTAAGCGTAACTTTGTCACTGGGCGTGACAGGCCCACGCGTGAACGGGTACCCCAGGTTTAAAAAAAAATTGCATTAATTGAACGTTTTATCAAACTAGCACAACAGTCATCGAAATAGCATGTGCTAGCCGATTAACACTGAGTACGTAGATGAAACATAAACAATTAACAGCAAATATAATTTTATTAAACATCATCTAATATTCACCCCTTGTGTCTTGCCGAGTACCAATACAGTGCGGAGATGTTTTCAATATTCCCTCAACAAACATTTCGGATTCTTACATTAAATAATAATACACGTACAACTGTACATATATCTTCCCGCACTAATACAAAGAAGTATCAAGCAAGTTCCTCACTAACCTACATTATGAAACAAGGATTAGCCTATGTAGGAAGTAATACAAAACCTCCCTTTCTCTTAACATAACGAGATAATGATAAAATTAATAATTAAATTTCACAATTAGTTTCACATACCAAGGAAGAAACAAAGCTTGTATTTGCCATATCAAGAATTAGTCCATTTGAATTTTAAATCAATGTGCGAGTACACGTGTGTTGGTACGAGCTTAAGCTGGGTACGAGTTTGAGGTTTTTTTTTTGCTGTGCTGTACGAGTTCACGTTTTGTACTGTACAACCATTTTGGTAATTTGTTCTAATTTTCCTCGCTATCTGCAGGACTAGAGGGTGGACATGTAGAACCCCTAGGTGTAGTAAATTCCAATGGTGGTGGGAGTTCACATTTACACACGTAATGACACTTATCCCCTGAAAAGCCTCATCTTTAAACTTGAGAATCAATTTAGGAAGGGACACCTGAATAGCCCTTTCAATCTGAAACATTACCGCCGCCACACTTTTCCCACTGTTATCCTCCCAATCCAACGGGTCCCCCGCCCAACCGTTTACTGGTAGAATTAAAAGCTTCATAGGAAGCAATACAAACGAGTCGTCAAAAATTTAAAGTCGACACCTTTTTTGTCACATGTATCGCCAAATGCCAGCCACACTCCCTCATTAAATGTTTCATCCGTTGGTACGTACATGTCTATCAACTCGTCCACCACCCCGCCATAACACTCACAACTTATCCACCCTATAATATAATCTAATGTGCAATCCATCCCCTTCTGACGTACAAGCATTTGTGCTTCTTTGATATTCTTCCATAAGGCAAAACTTTTTGCATAAAGTCTTGTGAATATTTTAACAGCCCTCATAAATTCAATTACACGTACGCACGGATAATAATCATTATTCCGGGTATGCATCAAATGTAATAGCAACAAGACAAAACTCGGCCGTTGAAGTGCAGGCTCATCAGATTCATAGTCTTTCAGTTCAAATAAGGCCTTAAATAATGACACTTGGACCAAGGTTGCTACCGATTTATGTGTTACTGTAAGAAAAAAGGAAAATTAAATTGCTTTTTCAAGTGGTATCAAATCAAATTTGAACTGAGGATATTCCAGCTTATTCCATTTTCCCGTTTTTGTCCATCTTTGTGGTCCATAATTCATAAACTTGTACATTTTCTTCTTTTTTTTCTTCCACCGCTTCACGTGGATGTTTTGTGCGGCGAACACGGCTAATGACAGTAAAGCAATAATCTTCTAATGAAATTGTCTTACACTTTTCGTAAGCCTTTGTTACCTTGTAAAAGTAATAGAACCCTGGATTAAGTTCGAGATACAGAGTTGAGTATCGTAAGTCCCTCTTTTGCAAAATATCACGATGCAAACCACGAAAGCGCAAAGTAGAAATGGGCTTTTCTTTTTGTGTGACAAGAATACAAACCATGTCCAAGATACTTGTCATATTTAATTCCAGCTGTGAGTAAATGAGAGCAATGTTGTACTCAAGGTACATGTATATGATAAGCTGGAGAATGGTCATACTAGCAATTTTTTAAGCCCATCTACCAACCACAACGGAGTCAATAGGTACTGGCTGTAATCAGTATTGATAGTAATCTTGTCGTATTTCAAAATATTATCATGAATTTGCATTTTCAAAGTATCTAACTTACAATTTGTTCTTGCTATCTGTTCTGCTGTTGTCTTTTTATGCCAGTGAAGTGATGCATGCCACATCACTCAATTCTTTAGGGCACAAAACGTCTACAATCCTAGTAATATTGCTTCGTTTTGTTCCTGTACCATCTCTAAATATCTGAATGAGGTATACCAATCCTGTAGATAGTGTAGCCTTTCCAAAATACGGATCATTATCTTCCACATAACTAGTGTGGAAACATAAACCCTTAGTTAAGTTACCACGCTTATCCAAACCCGTAATACCAACAATTTATTCTGGGATAAACTTATCAGCTTCCACTCCCGCTGTATACCCTCTTAATTCTGGAAAGCATACATCCTTAAAGCAATGCGCTTAATACTCCCAAATAAACTTATGCATTCTAGCACCCCACAACCTAAGATATTCAGAATGCATCCAAAGCATTTGTAACTGTTCTTCTTCAAGGCACTCGTGAACAGTCTCAAGCCCCTGGCGTAAAACATGTGATGTTGAATGTGATGACGTAACCCCTCATTCAAAATAGCAAGCGCATATTTGTTTTCTTTTGCAAATTGTGACGTAGGTTTGAAGTTTTATCTTTTAGTAGCTGATGGTAGAAAGAGAGAATACTTATTTATGACAATACTCTTGCCATACAGTTACCAAGGAATTTCCTAGCAATATTGTACGTCAATGAAACTCCCTGTTTGTTGCTTGCACTGTACCATCCGGTTACTGCACATTTCCAAGACGATAATTGTCCAATCATTGTGGAATTTAGAAGATACTGGCATACGGCCACCCCGCCTTCATTATCTGATACATTCCAAGAATAAAAAGTTTGTATCTGCCTTAGCAAATCCTTTTTATGCTTACGCAATATACCATACTCCCGTCTGTTCAGCGTGAACACATATGCCCCAGGTGCTTTCTTTGTATTATGTAATTTGATCACCTTACCCTTGTCACCCATAGATATCTTTGCATTATCTAATGTTTTCTTAGATGCCTGCGCCACAGACAAAAAAAATCTTATTGGTACCACGTCTACGTACAAAGTAGGTATAAGCATGGAGCTATGCTGCAAAGGTTGTACCATCATACTGTCATACTAAAACATGTAAAATGCTAGCTTACTTTCATCACACCTCGTAACTTTATCCTGCTTCTATCTTTTTGAGTATGGTTTTTTGTTCTCTTACTGTTTGTATCTTAAGGTTTTCTCATGTTATATTTGTTTATGTAAAGCGCATTGAGACCGTTTGGTATAATGCGCTATATAAAAATGTATTATTATTATTATTATTATTATTATTATTATTATTATTATCACCACTGGGTATCTTTACTCTTGGGTGGCGGGGTTGGTGCTGGTACTGGTGCCTTGGTAGTAGTAGCATTGATCTGTTTCTTGACCTGCCGCTTGACCTGTTTCTTGACCTTCTTTCATGGTTGAAAATCTTCATCTTTATCTGCATCAGCAGCATCCTCTGAGTCGTCATCCTCTGAGTCATTGTCATATTCTGAATCTTCATCCTCCTCTGAGTCGCCATCAGATTCCTCCTCTGAGTCGCCATTAGATTCCTCCACTGGTGTTGGTCGAATGCGTTTTCAATGTTTATATTCATCCTGAAGAACATCACCAGGAGTTATACGTTTCTTTGAATGCACTGCCTCTTAATCATCCACAACAACAATCTCAAATTCGTTTCCCTCCTGCTCCTCCTCAATTGCTGGTAGTGATGTAAATTGTTTCTTTGAATATATTTTGAAGATATTTCTTCCGATTGATGTGATCAAATCAGATCTATAACCCATGGTTAAAACCCTCTATTCATCTTTTTTCCGGCTGACGTGGGATGTCAAGTTCGTCCCTCTCAAATTCGCCAAGTATACAAAGATAGAACTAGCTCCTCATTGCTGGTCAAACCATTGTTGAACATGTCCATGATTTCTTCAAATGCAAATCCTTGATATCGGTATTGTAGAAAAAATAAACAGTACAAGCCACATAATAATGACCAGTCCGACGTATTGATCTTTTCACCTTTGTAAATTGATTCAAAAGGACTTCCGATGGGGGCGTAGTCCTTCTTCAGCAAACGAATTGAAGTATTCAATAGAATGTGAGCCATCAATATAAAAACAGACCCAATGTTGCCCACCTTTCCAGCGCTCTTCTGTATTACTGAAAGCAATGCCTGGAATCATGTACACGTGGTCAAAGATTTCATTGGCTCTATGTACGCCATCGTGCACAATACATGCTTATCTTTTAATAACGGGTCCTGCTCAATCAATTCTCGTAAATCTAATGTGGTTAAGTTCTGCCATTCTTGTGCTTTTTATCATGATTTTCATTCATAATTCATGAATAGTGAATTACGTTTCTAGCTTTCTGAGTGGCTAATAGGTGGTCTCGAATACATTCGAGACCAGCAAGATGTACGTTAGGAGAATGATGATCAACACTTTCCATATATTAATACCCTTATTAAGCAAAATAAATGTACATCATCCTAGGTCTCAAATGGCACAATTTTAGATTTTTAATTACTCTGTTTGGCTAATGGATGATCTGGAATACGTTTGAGACCAGACTGACCTGTATGGCAGTGCATATGTGCCCCTTGGAAAAATATTGTCCTACATTGGCAAAATAATAAAAAGTATATCCAAGGATATGCAAAGAAATGTAAGAAAATGTATGAGAAAAATAAACCAACCACAAAATTCTAGCCACAACAGTCTCGACTCTCATGAGTCTCAATCAACAGCTTTGGCTTTGATTCAAGAACAATCTTTCATAGCAACCGTTCTTAATTAAGTTATACAAATTAAAATGAGGATTAATTAATTACTTGCCATCCTTCTTCTACTGCCCAGAACAGAAATTTGAAAGCATTGCCAAGTCAATGATTAGCCCCAAAGTGATTAAATGTCGCAACGTTTACTGACACTGTTGTCAAAATACCTCAAAGTGTAGATATATAAGCAACAGTTAGACTATGCATTTTTTTCTAATAGTCTGACAGTCCTCCGTGTGTCTGTGTACGTGTGTACGTGTAAACGTAGCAGAATTCGACGTTAGCAAATTTTCTTCAAAAGAGGCCTAAAAATAAAAATACATTTATCTTCGAGTCTTACCTTGATCCCTAATTTACCTGTGGCTGCTTATACTTTTCCAAGACCTTGTTTTTCAATTTTGTTCTAAATGTTCAGAGTGCTAGCCGGTTTCGCAATTCATTGAGTTTTAACTGTCTATCAAAACTTGATAATCTATGACCTGCCTATTTTAATGTATTTTTGTATTATTGTTCGAAAACAACGAACAGCTTCTTGCGGTCGTACGAAAGTAATATGAAAAAGATGTTTGAGAACAAATATGTGTTTTATTTCATTAAGTTTGGCAAGTAACTTTAATCTGTACGGTCAGATCTTCGGCTGGTCAGTTAGTCATCGCAAAAAAATGAAGAAACTTTTAACTAAATGACGTCACAATGAGTGTTAGGAGAATTAGATATTTATGAATAGGGATAAAAGCGAAGGTGGCCGGTCTCATATGGCATTTGAGACCACGGATGATGTCATTGTTGGACCAGCGGACCTCGGCTATCGCTGGATTATCCGTCACATAGTTCAGATTTGTGTCCACTTTACGTTTCTTGAACAAAGGTTCAAGTGGCTCATCGAAATTGTTATCCATGGTAATGTTGATGTTAAAATGTTATTGTTGATGCGTATACTTAGATATTTATAGGTTAGTATATGATCAATTCTCAATATCTCATCATATTTACAATAAGTCATTGCTGTCACTGCTTCAGGTAGGGTGTCTTCAAATTTCATAGACAGCTTCAGTATGCCTTCCTTTTTCATGTTGAATGATTTACCTGCCGATTTGTCTAAAGTTAAATCAAATCCAAACACGGTGTCCTTTCTGCCACAAGATTGATGTTATCGTTACTGTTCAGTACCCCTACCGCTTCCAGCAGTTTGCTGTAAGCCTCCATGTACACGGTACTTTTGGAGTTGTCAAATTGTAATTCCATTGATTCATTCAGGTACTTGTCCTCTCCTGCCAAAAGTTAAAGTTCTGTTATTTTGTAGTGATGAAATTACAAGGGATCCCTTTCCTTGTCCCCCATAAAAGCTGAGTTGTTCACCAAAAAGATAAACACACGATTGGGGAGAACCCCATTCATGATATGTTGCACATCCAAAGTACGAAGCCCTGCTGCTACCACATTGTAATAGATCTTAGATTTTCTAAAGGGTATGGTGACATAATTCCGTACCCACTGTCGCTCAATGTCCAGGCCGTTGAGCTGACACCAGTTCCGCTCTTTTGAAATTCCGCTCTTTCGAAAATCAAAACAGCCCTCTTGATGGAAATACCAAAGTTCTTAGATTCTGTTGTGTCATCTCCCACCACCATGTATAATGAAGGTTTACTTCAGAACAATTTTATGTCCACATTTATCTGGTTGGGTAAATACATGGGTGACTTTAACAAATCACAAAACAAGGGTCCCATTAACTCAAACGTGTTAGCTGTTCCGGCTGTGGCAGCTGGATGAGTCTTGCCCTTTTCTTCCAACCATCGACGAAAACACTAGATTTATAGAAACCCTTTTATTCTTCGATTGCTGATGTTCCATTATCATACCACCCACGACTCTGTAGAAATGTCCCCTTTGCTTCTTTATTGTATAATAGCAAAGTTTCCACGTAGGCCTTGTGCGGATAAGTCAAAGATTGATCACTCACATCTGTTCCTCCCACCCTGACGTTGACATCCTCAGACAAGGATGACATCAGAATGTTCGTGGATAAATTTTTGTCAGCCAATGAAATGGCTGTGGATCCATCGAAGTTTTCCACTTTACATTCCAACAAATGCTGTATCGAGTTCAGATCCAAGTATGTGCTCGTGTCTCCTGCAATTTTAAATTCTAATGGGCCAAATTTGGTAAGATCACCTGTAGGGTGTAAACGAATCTCTTGTTTGTCTGCAAAAGAGTTTTGTGTTGGCGGCATTGGAAAGTAGGCAAACTCAGATCTGTCAATCATCATAGACTTGGCCATCTTGCTACTGCATGAACTTTGCTACATTTTTTAAAATCCAAAACCAATTTTCCTGCTCCTCCTCTTTTTGCCGCTGCATTGTGCTTTTCTTTTCCTCTGTGTTGTTTTCTTCCAAATTGTCGTTTTTCTCTTAGTCACTGTTTTCTTCCGAGTTGTAGTTTTTCTACATCGACCTGTCTGCAATGCTCTCCTTGCTGCTTCTATTAGTTTTTTCACATCTGCAGCTATTAATTCTTTTCACGTGCACTGATTTTCTTTACACGTTTGCTTGCTGCAATATCAGCCAATGCATCAGCACCTGCCCTGGCTGCAGCCTTTGCTAAACTTTATGCAATCCCTGGAGCTTTTGACCTAGCGTTATTTATACCGGCTCTTGCTCCTGCCTCAAGTTAAACAACGGTAATAGTCCACGTGTTAATCCCGCAAAAATACCACCTATACCACCTCTCTGATATGGTGAACCTACAAACACTGCATTTGCCATGATGATGAATAAGAGTCAATTAAACGCTAATGAGCTTATATACAATTTTTAATGAGCTTATATACACTTTTACAACACCGATAGCCTTCGTCGCTTAAAATGCAAATCTAAAACAGTTTCACCTGCGGTAAATTTTATAGGATAACCTAATCCATCGTATAGCGATATCTCAATAAGATTAATACTTTTAGTGTTCACATCAACATATCTCACACTATAAGGTTCATAACTGTCCATTTTCGAATGCATCAAGAAAGGCACCATTTTGTCTCCAACCATATTGTGCAGGTAACAATGTTAGCATATACATACATATGTCATATTTGCGGTGGCAAAAATGCAAAATCTGCAACTGTCCATGGCGTTTCTTGACCTTCTTCTGGTTTCCACCATTCTTCGCCGGGCCATGATCAATAATTACTTTTAAACTGGCAAACCCCAAAATGTGACAAATTCGACCACTGAATTCATACTTTGTAAGCTGTGAAGTTGGTTTCAATCGTAACTTTATTGCGTTATCACCTTCTGCAATCTGTAACTTTCCCAGCTCTGTCCCCAATTTCCAAGTGTCCAGAAATCTGTCGCGCTTAGCTTCCCAAGGTGTAAGGGTTGCTTCAGTGTCACAGATGTTGTCGTGACTTGTCCTCCGTATTCTATCACTGTTAGTTTCTTGCCAGAACTTGTTTATGTTCCATACACATTCCACAAAAGTGTATTTTGCACCCCCACAGTCCATTATCCATCCAATAGAATCGTTTGAGGTGCTTTATGCCTAAACAAATGTGGTTTATTGTCAGGAAAATAGACACTTGGTTCACTGCTCACTTGCCAATAAAACTCACGAACATTGTTTGCCATTCTTTTGGGTTACAAAATTACAACTCCTAAATTGCAATTTCATCACATGCAGTATCTTCTTCGATTTCATCAAACCCTAAATAATGCAAAATTGCTCCTGAAATTTCAACTTGATATAATTTAGTCCCAAGCACAATTTTTCTCTCTCTTTTACCCTTTGCATTTACATTCAATATACATCAATTACTCCTACAGTGTCCTATAGCTATCCATTCCTTAAAATAAAAGGTGCCATGCAAAAACTTTTGAATAGCTAAAATCTCTATGTCCTCACGTTCATTTCCTTCATTCCTCCATACAGTTAGTTACACGTATATTTAATTCATTTACTAAAAATACATTACTTGGAAAGTATGATGCAATATTCGCAACCTCCCAATCCCCCACAAAATGCAATGGTTTTTGAGTGGTGACTGTGAAATCATATGTCGTATTACCCGGGTAATGTTTCATATCAGCATTGCTGGGTATTACCCATGTGAAATCACGCCTTACTGCCATTTACAAAATCTTTAGCACTAATCCACGAATTAAACTTATCACCGTACCCTAGCCACTTTATAAAATATTTCTTGTTTGCGCCAGTCCCCTTTTTCAATTTTATACACCTCTGGTAACAACACCTTTTGCACCTCTTCTGGATAGAAAGAAGTATCTATTTCTTCCCCTATTAGATCCTTTAATTTATACATAACTCTATCATGACGCATCACGGCCGTTATCTCAAATACTTCTTAGTAGTATATAGGGGTCAAGAAGACCACCTGTGCTCTTCCGTGTTTCTCTTCTCTTTTTTTGGAGGAACAGGTGGTCCTCCTTTGTGTTTCACATTTTTTGGAAAAGCATAAGGGTCCACCTTTATTGTTGCGCGTCGATGACTTCCTGATGTAAATAGGTGGAACGGGATTCACACATGTGGAAAAAAACGTGGGAGAGAATGTGGGTTCACACATGTAGAAGAAACGTGGGAGAGAATGTGGGTTAGGAAGAGGGGTAGGGGCTAAGATAGAGGAGCCTAGGAAGAGAAAGGGCACTGAAATGAAGGTTCATCTCTTCTTTACAGGAATCCAGAAGAACCATCACAAAGAACATATCAGGACTTGTTTTACTCTTACTTTCAATATGTAAGGTCATTTTAAACATAAAATTAGAAAAAGGGGGAAAATATATAAGAAAAAAACTTATAAATAAAGCACACATCATGAGGAGAAACAGGAGACTCGCTGTCAATGAGAAGAAAGTTTGTCCTTGTACCGAGGTCAATAAGGAGACATAATCAATAATGACGTGTAATCTTAATTGTTTGGTTGTTTGACCTAACTCTTGATATGGGTGGTAAGAGCACAATGGATACAATAGGAGTGTATCGAAGAGAGGGGTGAATTAGAGTGAGGAGAGTGACTTAGAAGAATACAAAAGATAAGTAGGAAAAATAAATAAACATTGCAACATTGAGTGTGAAATAACTGAAGAATAGACTGAGATGATGATTGGGATGCAATCAAAAAAAGGGAAACAAAAAAAGATGATATTATACTTGAATGAGATGTTGTGGTTACATTGATTAAAAACAAAATAACAATACCAAGTATGATGATATCATATCCAAATTTAAAGAATGGTATCATAATTAGTTAAGAGTATAAAAATAGATCATGTGGAAAAAGTATAAAAGGACGTTGGGGACCCACCTCAGTTAGAGCGATCAAGTGTGTACTCAAGGAGGAGAAGATCATTTAAAAAGAAAAACATCATGGCAAGGAAATTTGTTCCTTTCCAAAGAATTGAGTGGCCGCAGGAGGATGAAGCTTTGCTCATCCAAGAAATCGAAAAAGCAGAAAGGCTAGAAAAAGCAAGGAAATTAAAGAAGGAATTTCAGAGAAAATAGTGAGTACAACTGCTCATCCATTTAAGGTCATGACTGACAATAACGTTTATAAAAAGAAAAAAGATAAAAAAATTACTTGGCTCAGGGGTAATATAAAAAAAAAGATGGTCGTAAGTTTTTCTTCAGTTTTAATTTCTTTACTAATTTTATATACCTATTTATTTCTTTTTTGATTATCGTTTAATTTCAAAAAACAAAATTCAATTGAAAATAGAGAAGGTCGTAATTTTTCTTCAGTTTTATTTTATTTTTCACTAATTTTATATACCTATTTATTTCTTTTTTGATTATCGTTTAATTTCAAAAAACAAGTTTCATTGAAAATAAAGATGGTCGTATTTTTTTCTTTAGTTTTATTATATTTTTTACTAATTTTTTTATATCTATTTCTTTCTTTTTTGATTATCGTTTAATTTCAAAAACACAAATTACATTGAAAATAAGAAGAAAAAAAGTCGTTAAACATTATTATCAGTTATTTTTATTTTACTGTCTTACCTTTTAGTATAGCTATATATTTTCATATTTATTTTTCTCCAAAATTATCACCACTCTTAATATGACCAAGTAATTCTTTTTCTTTCACTGTCCGAATCTGTTGACACTTGTAAGGAAACACTTCATTAAAAAACTGCTTAATGCTAGAATCTTTCTTTTTCTTTTCATTCCACTCACATTCCCATTTTTCAACATAGGTGAATAGTAACGCTTTAAAATACTTTGCACTAGCACAATTGTTTTGTAGAGATCACAAAGTAGCTCGCCTCTTACATCATTGTAAGATTTGGAGTTCCTTCTCAACAAATCTCAAAGCTTCAGCGCATTCAAAACACTGCTGCCAGATTAGTTACTCTCACAAGTAAGAAATCTCACATTAAACCCATCCTCCACCAACTTCATTGGCTTCCTATATGTGAAAGAATAAACTACAAGCTTCTCACCCTCACATACAAAGCCATCCATGGTCTTGCTCCAAATTATATTTCCAACTTACTCATCTTACAATTACCAACTCGCTCACTCAGATCTAACAGTGCTATTCTCCTAAAGCCGCCAAAAATTAACACCAAGACTTACGGTGAACGTTCTTTTCAATATGCAGCCCCCAAACTCTGGAACATTCTCCCAATCTACATCAGAAATGCCCCTACTTTAGATATTTTTAAGAGTGTATTGAAAACACACCTTTTCATGAGTTCCCCTCATTGGAACTTGTAACTTTATCCTGCTTGTATCTTTTTAAGTATGGTTTTTTGTTCTCTTACTGTTTGTATCTTACGGTTTTCTCATGTTATATTTGTTTATGTAAAGCGCATTGAGACCGTTTGGTATAATGCGCTATATAAAAATGTATTATTATTATTATTATTATTATTATTATTATTATTATTATTATTATTATTATTATTGTAAGTCTTGCCTTCATTTAGTTTACAAGGGTGCCTATGCCAATAGCAGCCATGAAACTGAAAAATTAACCCATCCCCAAATTCATCAACAGGTAATTGTCTTTGACCCACACGTACTTCCCTTGCAATTAATCTCTGTTTGATATCAATTCCGCGTGATTTAGCTTCCCACTCCAGCCACCTTACAGCTGTTTTGTGAAATGCATGGGTAAATTCTCGCTTAAATCCAGTTTCAGCCCTGCGTCTCAATGCAATACCTATTGGCATATGTTGCATGACAGCCCATAGATACAAGGCATTCGCATCAAACCCAATAATGTTTTTACATCGTTTTCCACCCTTAATCTTTGTGATGTCTCTTTCCTGATATCTGTGAAAAATTAAAGACAGCCCACCCAAAATTTGGGATTTAAATAGGTGGTATAAATCTTTGTGAGCTTTAGGAAAAATACAGAAGTGACCAATTTTACATCTACTGAATAAATATTTCAGGATCAAACCAGGGACAGATATTCCCTGTTTGAAAATATCATTCTTCTTCTCTTGGTAAAAGTGAAACATTTTATCTAGGGCCTCTAAAAACGGCACTACAGCTTTATTATTGTACGACACAAGAAAATCTCGCATGGTACACATCCCCTCTTCCTTCCACACTTTTAAACAGTACTCGTATTCTTCCCTGCTAATATTGGACTGTTTGAGGTCATTGAAAAATGCCTCGTGTGGTGGCAGGTGGGGTTGATCTAACTTTTCCAAACTATCCATCCACTGATATGGAAAAAATCCGTTTACTTTTCTGGTTTTATAGGCAATTAAAATTGCTGATAACTGTAGCCCGCGGCAAGAAAATTCTGTATGTCTAAATTTGTTTAATTCTTTGTTAATAGGGACATGTAATCTCTATTGCGACGAATAATCTGGACCACGGCTAAGCGACCATTCTCTGATTCATCATCCTCGTCATCATTATCCTCGTGGTGCAATTGTAGACTTCTAAACAGAAGCCCTTTCATTACATTGATATCATATTTGCCAGCATTAAATCCTATTATTGGTATTTGACGGCAATAATTGTGTAAAGATCTAAAAGAGGTATTAAAACATCAGATCAAAAATTGTGTGGTTCCCCTTCAACTTCATCCACAGTGTCTTCATATGGGATACGTTGTATTTCATCTTCGATTAAGCTCTCAAGAGCCTTAATCACACCAGACATTGCATTTTTTGAAATATCGTTAAAAGCAGCTTCTGCGATTTCAAAACAATAACATATAAATGAATAGACAACATCCCCGCCTCGCCTTCGGAAATAAAACACTGTGGTTCTTCATAGTGTGGTACATTCGAACTGACACTAATACTTAATAATTTGTGTTTACCGGTATAAGTAAGCTTTCAAGATTTTGATTGCACAACATTCTTATGGTCTATATAACTTTCAATATCATATGTGATTCTATATGGATAAAATTGTTTACGTGGATCAAGTGAGATACCTACAGCAGCCAGTTTATCAAAAATAAAAGGTGTCAACTCAAATACACCTCCTGGAAAACGAAACTCTACATGTTCCTTGCAACGTGGTACATGTTTTTTTTAATTTAACAGGGCTTTTAAAAGTCTACCACACCGTGAACAACTGAACATATGGGCATACAAATTTATATTTTTTTTATGTAGGAAAAATAATCATTGAACAAATTTACATACATTGTGGAGGTATACCGACAGGGCAGCCTGTGCAGTAATTCAACAATTTTCTGACCTTTTTGAGCTTCTGTATTTTCCTTGTGAGTCAGTGAATATATATATATAAATATATTAACTTGAACACTCTCTCAATTTCACCCAACTCTAGAATACAAACTCCTTTAAAACTTTCAGTCGTGTCCGTACCTTTAAGCGCCCTTTGGTATTTGTAAAACAGTGTCTTGGGGACTTCGGGGGGATTGTCCCCTATGCTTTTAGGTGTGTACTCAAACATCTAAACAAACACAAGTTATCAGAATAAACTTTGTGTGTTTTAGGACAATGGGTCATGGAAAGAATATGTGGATTTTTGAAAATATAATCAGGTAAATCGGTGGGTGAAACTCCCACAATTGGAAAAAGGACACAGCTTGTACACGTACAGTGTGACATTGCTGATAAGATCAAAAACCCATTTTGAATCGTCCCTATGTAAGGAAAGAAACTCATCCAAGTCTGTAGCTTCTAATTTACTTATAAACTGATCTACATCTCAAGGGTTACCAATGACCATGGGCAGTCAAAAAATGTATAAATATTATAAGAACTATGGAAATATCTTAGTTGACCTGATACCTTATCTCTTAATACAAAACCAAAAGATATGTTTAGTTTAAATTGATTCGTTTGATCGTTGTAAACACATCTTACAAGTGTCCCTAAGTAGTTAATGGATACAGAATAAATTCGAAAATCATACGTATTTTGTACACGGCTGTGCAATTGTGGTGAGTCCTGATTCCTCCCCACTCGTTTCTAAAAAGGTCGAGAAGTGTCTGATGACCAGCAAGGTCGTGTTACATGTGGTCAGGAAACTCAACAGGATCTTCTTCGAAAGCATCTTGTTGGTCTGGAGGTTCGGGTGATGGCGGTGGTGATGGTGGCGGTGGTGCAGGTAATAATGATGGCGGTGGTACAGGTGGTGATGGTGGCGGTGGTGCAGGTAGTGATGGTGGCGGTGAGGCAGGTGGTGTTGGTGGCGGTGGTGCAGGTGGTGATGGTGGCGGTGGTGCAGGTGGTGATGGTGGCGGTGGTGCAGGTGGTGATGGTACAGGTGGTGATGGTGGCGGTGTTGCAGGTGGTGATGGTGGCGGTGGTGCTGGTGGCGGTGGTGATGGTGGCGGTGGGGATGGTGGCGGTAATGATGGTGGTCCTGGTGGTGATGGTGGTCCTGGTGGTGATTGTGATCGAGGTGGTGGCTCAGGTTGTGCCCCAGATGAAGAGGATGACCCAGGTGGTAATACCTCATTCGATTTCAAGCTGCTCGGCGTGAAAGACAATACCCATACCATTATCGGTGTATAGTAGAACTTGAAATCTACCAAATTTAAAATATGGATAATCTTGTTGAAAGAATGATAAAATTATAGGTTACCTGTCCAATTCTTTTCTTCAGTTTCTTGCAATTTTTCTGACCAGGCCGAAGCATAGAAAATTTGGTCTTGAACCTTTTCCCACGTATTTTGCAAGTATAATTTTTTTCTTGTGTGTACGGTGGCATAGTGCATTTTTAAGCTTCGCCTGTTCGCGAAATATTTACCACGCCCCATCTAACAGGCGTGCTAAAAGAGAGAGAGAGAGAGAGAGAGAGAGAGAGAGAGAGAGAGAGAGAGAGAGAGAGAGAGAGAGAGATAGGAGAAGGGGAGGGGGAGAGCATTACCAGTCAGGATCAGAAATATAATGAGTTAACCTATAGGGCGTTTTACCCTAAATTGTAACAAACTCACTTCCCAACCCAACATACCACATATTGATTTCAGGTCATTAGGAAGGGAATTTCAATAACCGTATGTGATATAATTGATTGCCGATTTCAAGATGATTCCTACCTTTGTATTTTTAATTCCAGATGGTCCTGGAAGGTCTTTAAACTTTGCCTCCTGCGTGCCTTTCCCTGCTTTCTGCGTCATCGCGGCCCCTGGCTCCTGCCTCTCTTCTCCCTGTATTTCAGCTCCAAGCTCCTGCGTTACCGCGGCCCCTGGCTCCTGTTGGAGAATACCTTGCATATTGTTTTGAAAAATGAAAAAAGTAACTATCTTTTTGAAAAAAAGTAACCATCTTTTTAACTTTTTATTCCGAGTTAAAAACACAAAACATTTTTTATTCCCAATAAAAGAAAGTAAACGATCGAAAATAAAGATTATAAAAAGGAGTGAACTATACAGTAAAAAATTAGATAATAATAATATTAACAACAACAACAACAACAACAACAACAACAACAACAACAACAACAATAATAATAATGATAATAAACTATTTGTTTAACAGTATCTAACAATCAATTTAAAAGGGGAACGTTCTATTAAGTAAAAAGTAACAATCATTCAAAATAAAATAAAAATTGTATTCTAAACATCTTACGGAAAAAAAATATTTCTTTTATCTAGGTTAAACAATAATTAAAATTACAAACAAATTAAATTCATAAAAAGTTGAGGTAAAAAGGTGACCATTTTATACAAGGTAATAAAAAGAAAATAAATTAAGCTTTTTTTTTGTTCTCAATGAAATTTGAGAATATGAAAATATATAGCTATACTAAAAGATAAAACAGTAAAATTAAAATAATTGATAATAATGATTCACGACTTTTTCTTTATTTTCAATGCAATTTGTGTTTTTGAAGTTAAACGATTATCAAGATAGAAATAAAAGATATAAAAATATTAACAAGGAAATAAAACTGAAGACAAAATTACGACCATCTTTATTTCAATGTATTTTTTTTTGAAATTAAACGATAATCAAAAAGAAATAAATACATATAAAGAATTTAAAAAGAAAATAAAACTGAAGATATCTTTATTTCTAATGAAATTTGGTTTTGAAATTAAACGATAATCAAAAAGAAAGAAATAGATAGACAAAATTAGTAAAAAATTAAAACTGAAGAAAAACTTACGACCATCTTTTTTTTTATTACTCCTGAGCCAATTATTCTTTGTATCTTTTTATAAACACAGCATGACCTTAAAAATATTCACTTTTTTCTAAAGCATTTCTTTTTCTTGCCCTATTTTCAATTTCTTGGCGTGCCGGATTCCTGTCTGAAAGGTACCATTTATGTTTTTTTCAATATTTCTCCAGTTGTTGAACGACGCCATTTATCATGATCTGTTGTAATTCGCATTTCCTTGCCTAACCGCATGCGGATTCCTGTCTGAAAGGTACCATTTACGCAATATTTCAGTTGTTGAACGAACATCCAATTCCCATCCGCCCGTCTAACCGCTCGGAAAGTTAAGGAAATACGCAGACAGTTGCGAATTGGTGGCTGTGAGGCGGTATTTCCGTATCAAAACGCCATATTTAGGTGTCGTTTTTATGCTTTGATTTTCCCCCGGAAACATGGCGGTTAGACTCATGTTTGTTGGCAGAAAGAATAAAGTGATCGTTGGTAATTACGTCTGAAAGATGGCTTTTATGTGTCGGATCGTTTGCTCATAGGTTTGTATTAGTATCGGAAATGCTTAAACGATTGTCGGACAGTCGTGTAAGGATGTGGCCACAGGAGGCCCGTATCTGCAGGGGTAGGTCGTTTGAGCACCCCTCCCCCCTCCCTTCATCGTCACACTTTTCCACTAATGAAGCAATGATAGTTCAAATTCATGCTTCTTTGAGTTGGTTTTCACGCATATTCTTTGATTATCATGAATTATCTCCCCACATGCAGGGTGAGCTAGTGGGACGGTGAGAATATAATGTATGACAATAATATCATCAAGGGAGCAAACTGTTGTGGCTACTTATTGAAACATACTTTGGGGGTAAAAATCACAAACTTTAAAGAACTTGGTTTAAACTTGCTTTTAAATATATATTTTAGGTAACTTTCTGTACATTAATAAACGTGTATAAGATCTACATTAAAGTATAAATTGAAAACAAATCGATTTTACATAATTAAAAAGTGTAAAAACGTAACATCAAGTTTATTAACTTGCAGAAGAAGGATATACCTAGCTTAATTTCCCCAAATGATAGGCCTATATTTTCAGATAGACTAATACAAACACAGTTCGGGCAAAGTTATGCTCACCTAGTGTATATGTACAAAATTGTACAGATATAATGTAACTGACACATTTAGTGTCAGTTACATTATATATATGTAATTTGTTTTGCAATCCACCCCCTCCCCCACACACACACACACACACATACATACATACATACACACAAAACATAATGGACGTAAACTTAATACAGTGGATACTAACTGGGGAAAAATTCAACCGGCTGTATGCATCTCCTTATATTGTCGCCACTAATCACTCCTGCCATAAAAATATCTATGATTATTCATGATATACCTTTTTCTTATGC
The DNA here is from genome assembly GCA_020152595.1 of Chiridota heheva. Taxonomy (NCBI): domain Eukaryota; kingdom Metazoa; phylum Echinodermata; class Holothuroidea; order Apodida; family Chiridotidae; genus Chiridota; species Chiridota heheva. Next base: position 1,088,806 of record JAIGNY010001387.1, read on the forward strand.
TTTGGAACACGGATCGTATGCATACTGCTATTGCCCTTTTCTTGATCTGTTGATTGTGAATTTCCGAGAAATTTACTCATATATTTGGGTAACATAATGAAACACTAAGAAAGTAACCCTCCCTCATATGCTCATACTGATTAAATTATCAGCCATAGCGACTAACGGGGGCATACCAAATGCACTCAATTATATCGTAACAACCTGACACCCCATTTATGATAGATATTCCACAAACTGATAACACCGTATGCTTGAAAAATTATATTGGTTGTTCAACCTGTAACTAAATAGTTAAAGGACACCACGAAAGTGTGTTTGGGCAACACAGTCTAGCTGTCTTATAAATCAATCAATCAATCAGTCAATATCAAATAAATGAATAAATAAAAAACATAACAAATCAATCAATCAATCATTCAACCAATCAATCAATCGATCGATCAATCAATCAATAATTAACCTTAATTATATCATCTTTGCAGTAACGTATAGTTTTCAATCAATTATTTAATATAAATAAATGTTTGTTGAAATTAAGTCGCCAGAATATTTTTGTACTAGGCAGTGTATACTGATTTTCTTTCACATATGCCGCTGAAAATGATCAAGCAATGAAAAGAATAACTGGATTGGCGTCTGGACACTCGGTCTTCAGCTTATGCTTTACAAACAGCTCCCCCTCTCCCCCTCCCGCCAAAAAAAAAAGTAATAATATAATAATAATAATAATAATAATAATAATAATAATAATAATAATAATAATAATAATAATAATAATAATAATAATAATAATAATAATAATAATAATAATAATAATAATAATAATAATAATAATAATAATAATAATAATAATAATAATAATAATAATAATAATAATAATAATAATAATAATAATAATAATAATAATAATAATAATATAATAATAATAATAATAATAATAATAATAATGATAATAATAATAATAATAATAATAATAATAATAATAATAATAATAATAATAATAATAATGATAATAATAATAATAATAATAATAATAATAATAATGATAATAATAATAATAATAATAATGATGATGATGATGATAATAATAATAATAATAATAATAATAATAATAATAATAATAATAATAATAATAATAATAATAATAATAATAATAATAATAATAATAATAATAATAATAATATAATAATAA